>PVJO010013541.1:0-51428 GCA_004026905.1 Hystrix cristata
GTGCGCATGTGACCTCTCTGGAAGTTTCCAGACGAGTGGGATCAGCTGTCTTGTGCCATAGAGTCCTTTCTGGAGGCAGCAGGAGGATAGGTGAGTCTGAGTGTTTTCCCACCCCAAGATGTCCTTGCGCATTTTGCCGTGCCTCCTCCTCCCCTTAGCAGGGATAATCTGGACCTGGCGGTGTTTCTGTCCCCAGCCACGGATGGATATGATTGATCTCATGGTGCTCTGCTGGGCTGCAGTCAGCTTTGCTTTTCACCCGGATGTCAAACCAGGCCCGCAACAGCTGTGATCAGCTGTTGGAAGAGGGGGGCTGGGCCTGGAGGAGGAGGCCCCTGGCCTCTTGCCAAGCCCTCATTGAAGGCTGAATGTCTGCCATTCAGTTTGGCTCTTTCTCTTGCTGAGTCTATTGCTGTGCCATTTTCTATCATTGTGGCTCTTTCCCTTTCTCTCTCTCTCTTTTTTTCTCTTCTTCTTTCATCTCTCTTTGGACAACCAGAAGCCACCAAGCTCTTATATAGATGTTTTAGGGCAGCAAGTTCACTAAGTGCAGAGAAGGGGACCAAAAAACTCCCAAACTCTTGTTAGCGAGGTTCTCTGTGAATTTAGCCAGAGCCACTTTTTTACTTTGCCCCTTTTTACCCCTCTTAATGGACACGTGACACTGGCCAGGTACCTTGGCCACGTGACCTTAGCCTCAGGCTCCTCCTGTATTATGTGGGGGTGATAGTGCCTACCTGTGCAGAAAAGCCCTTTGCTCAGGGACTCGACGCACAGCACATGTGTGGCGCATGGCAGTTTCCCTCCCTGGTCCTTCCCTGGACAGAGTCCCTCCCTGCCTTGCTCAGCAGCCACATGCCACGGAGTGGCCTGATGTCATCTTAGGTCTTCGCCAGCCTGCAGTTTGTTCTGCTTTATTGAGCATCAAAGATTCATTGCATTCCACTTCTACGAAGGGGCATAGCTCTGCCATCCGCCCTTGTCATTTCTCCAGGCTTAGAAAAATGTGAGTCTGAGAAATGAGCTAGTTTTAACATGAGTCGTTCCAGAAGGGGGCTGGAAAGGCCGGCATGAGGACAGCCCAAGGTTTCTCTGTGGGTCTGGAGCAGGAGGCATATGCTCATGTTAGGCACTGACGTTTTGTTTTGTAAGTCATGTGGACAGATCATGAAAGTGGTTAATAAAACAGAGGACCACTCCCACCCCAGTCTACCCAGCCTGCAGCCTGTCTGGATCCGTCCACCTTTGGGTACAACAGTGCAGTCAGGGAGCCAGGCCTGTGGCCCTGGTGGCCATAACCCCAGAGCACCTGGCTCACAAGCAGCCCGGGATCGCTCGTGGTACCTGCGTGTTTACAGAGCCCATGGGCTGTGCAGAGCAGTGTAATGGGGCACCTCAGAGTCTCCTTGACAGTGTGCAGACCAGTGGGAGCCATGGTGATCCTACTGGAATGGGTTCCTCTCGGGTCTCTGGATCCTGACACCAGAGAGAGTTTGGGGGGATGTTGGGGAGAGAGACTAGGAAAAGAGCATCTCCAGGCTGACATCAGATGCTTTGGATTTTGATCCTTTTATCCTGTGGGATATTTGTTGGTTGGGCCGTAGATGGCCCCTTCTGTCCTCTACTTCACGAGTCTGAGAGTTGAGAGCTTGCCTGCCGTTTGAATTCTTGAGGTTCCACGCAGAGAAGTCACACTGATTCCTCCGTCTCTTCCTCATCTTAACATCACGCTTCTTTCTGGGCAGGTTCAAGGATTACCGAGAGCCGCCGTGGGCACCGAATCCATATGAGTTTTCCAAACAGTACTGGTCTGTTCTGTCTGCCCGACTGGCTTTTGTTATCATCTTCCAGGTGAGTTGTTCAGACAAGGACTAGCCAGTCAGGATCCGCGCTGCTGTAGGGTTCATGGTACGTTCGTCTCTTGGTATCCACAGAGCACTAGCTTCAAGTCTGCCAAATACCGAGCTCCTCGGGTGTGCAAATCTCACGTGCAATGGTGTAGTATTTGCATATAATCTACGCACGTCCTCCTGTGTCTTTGTAATACCTCTAGGTTACTGGCAGTAGCCAATTCAGTATAAATTCTATGTAAATAAGTGTTATACTGTGTTATTTAGGGAATAATGACAGGAAGAAGGCTGCACACGCTCAGTACAGGTGTAGTTTTGTTTTCTAATATATTCGATCCATGACTTGTTGAATCTGAGAATGTGGAACTTATAGATGTGGAGGGTCAGCTGCACTCCGTGACACAAGGCTCCTCTGCGTGTGACAGACAGAAGTGTATGTTCCCTTCCCTCGGGGGGGCAGGAGGACTCCTGAGAGGGCTTCTTAATGAACAGACTTTGAGGAAAGAGAATAAAACACAGAGTAAGGTTACTGGACAGATGTGGAGTAAGTTGCAGGGCAGAGACAGCTTTCCATTCAGATCTCAGATGAAGAAAGGCAAATGGGAGGGCAGTTGAAATCAGAGTCTCAGCCTGAGTGTGGACAACAGCCCATCTCATCCCTGCAGCCCGAGACGGGGCTCAAACCTTCCGTCTTGAGCTCTCAGGATGCTCCTTTGTTAGTGTTGTTTAGCACTGAGACGTCCGGTGGGAAGGGCCCCGGAGCCATCTAGCCATCTCCGAGTGAATAGCAAATTGGAGCCCAGTGATCCCTATCTTCGACAATAGGCACAGTTCCGATTGCATCGCTGAGATTCTCTGAGGTCCAGGGCCCCCAGTTCCCACTCGGGGCCCTGCTGGTCTTCCAGCAGGGCCAGAGCGCAAGCCCAGATCCTTTTCTCTTCATCTCCCCCAGGCTTTTGTATTCCCCGAAGTCAGATCTCTGGGGGGCTCTAAAGTATCCTGCCCCCCAGACCCCAGGCCGGGAAGCAGAGAAGCCCACCGGCTAGTCTTTCACCTAAAGAAGACAGCCATTCTTCCTCCGCAGAGATGGGGCGATACACTTGAAGCTCCCTCAGAGCCTGCTGCCCCGCCCGCGGCAGTCTCCTCACTCTCCCACGTGTCACAGGTCACACGTCACTCTCTGTAGGAGGCAGTTAGGGGAAGAACATCGATGAAGGGCTCTCCAGCACCTAAGGTGCCGGGGGCCTCCGGAAGCAGCAGCGGGTCCCCAAAATCTTCCCCTGACCTTCCCCTAGGTGTGTGTAAGGTTCAAGGAGTTGGACACTGCCAGGTATCTCGGAGAGCGTAGCCAGCAGTCAGAGACAAACTAGAGGAGTGTTGGTGAAAGGGAAATGAGTCTGAGGCACATTATAAGTGGTGCTGGTGTGCATTGGGCCGGGCCAGTGCAGACAGGTGCTCCTTGCCCACCTGTGTATCCACATGGAAGGATGTGGCTCAGCAGCCAGAAGAAAGGAGCCCAACGCAAGCGTGAAGAAAGGCTCAGCTCTGCTCTGGGAGAGCTCCAGGCAGGGCCCAACGGGGAGGTCAGTGCAGACACAGAGTCCATCTCTGCTGTAGAAGACCGAGAGTGGGCTGCGGGGCGGAGGGGGGCAGCTGTCACAGCCTCGGCCCACAGAAGCCGCATCCCAGGAGCTCTCACCTCGCGGCTTCATGGCCCAGGAGCGAGCCAGGACGGATGAGGACACTCTGAGGGAGGGAGGGACCATGCAGGCCGGCTGGAGGAGCCTCACCATGTGCCAGGCACCCTTGAGGGTGTCGTCTGGTTGGTGTCAACCCGCTGACCCTCTGGGTGGGTTGGGGTATTACTGGCCCTACCAGTGAGGTCACTGGGGCCAGTCACAGTCCTCGGGCCACTCAGCCCGCCTCGCTCTCTGCAGAACCTCGTGATGTTCCTGAGTGTCCTCGTGGACTGGATGATCCCGGACATCCCCACGGACATCAGCGACCAGATCAAGAAGGAGAAGAGCTTGTTGGTGGACTTCTTCCTGAAAGAGGAGCACGAGAAGCTCAGACTCGCTGAGGAGCCGGCCCAGAGGAGCCAGGGAGGCCGGGACGGCCGCGGGAGGAGCCGGGCGGCCAGCTCAGCTCCCTCCTCCGGCCTGAGCCCGCCGGGCAGCAGAGCATCTTCCGGCTCCCGACACACCGACGTGTGAGCAGTCCCGCCCGGCGCCAGAGGGGGCGCTGCAGCAGCCGGCGCATGCGCGCACTGGCTGCAGCGTCCCGGCCAGGCCAGTGGGGGCAGCCTAGGGCACGCGTGCAGCTGGGGCGCTTTGTTACCATGGAGAGCTCTAAAAGGTTCCCCATCCCTGCAAGCCGAGTGCACTCCTCTGCCTGGGTCCAGCTTGGGGTGGCTCAGAAACGGGGTGTGTGAAAATAGAGAAAGAAAAAAGAAATAAGAGAGCGAAAGTGAGGCTGGAAGGAAGAGAAATTGTGTTGCTTCTCTTAAACCTCAAGCTTAGGATTCTTTTAGTCCCTGGTAAGCTGTGTCCTTCTGGGGGGTCAGTACTTTCTTGGGATCTCTCACGCCAGAGTCCCCAGGCACCAGGTACCTTCTTCCCACCTTCCTTGTGGTCCCTCCACTCTTCACCGTGGTTCCAGATAACCATAGGCTGCAGAGAAGTGCAGGCAGGTCCCCGTCCTAGCCCCCCGTAAGTGATCTCCATTGCTTCTCACTGCCGTCCCCAGACAGACCTTCTGAGCCACTGGCAGCACGGGCAGTCCCAGGCCTCGGTGGGCACAGAGTTCAGGGTTGGTTGTGCGGACACTGCGTGTGGCGGTGAGGCCCGGGCTCCAACCTGGATCCGTCTGCGGTTCATGTTGCAAGGAACACCTGGGGCTCAGTGCAAACACTTGTCACTTTATGGGGGTTTAAAATAAATGGAAACATACTTTTTAAAGATGCATCATTGTCTGTGGTGCCTTGTCTCTCTTCCTCCCTCCTTTCCTCCCTCTCATACCCTACACTTCCTTGCTCTTCCTCTTTTCTCCCTTTCTCGTTCCTCTCCCTCCCACCCTCCCTCCTCCTTCCTTCCGTCCTTCCTTCATACGAGTACTTACTGAGCTCCTACCAGGCACCAGGCACTGTTCTCAGACTAGAGGTACAACAGAGAAAAAGAAATAAAGTCCCTGCCTCATAGAGCTTGCATTCTGGAAAGGGACAGGTCAGAAGCCAATAAGGGTAGCTATTTTAGATGATAGTAAGTGCAAAGGGGAAATACTAGGCAGGACAAAGTAGATAGGAAGTCAGGGGGACACAAGAGGTGAGGGACTCTACCGTTTCGTGTATAGACTGATGACAAAGCCCAGCTGGTGAAGAGGTTATGCCTTATAGTGCTAAATAACATAGTCACGTGTAGCAGCTCCCCCGGGCTTTATGGTGAGAAGATTTTTACGAGTAGTTTGAAGTAAAGGCCAAACACCATTCATCACTGTCACTCACACGCCTCACCTCCTCCTGTTCTCCCAAAACCAGCTTTGCGGTAACTCCATCCAGATCTGTTCCCAGTTCCTGCCAGCCAATCTGACTGGAGTCCAGTGTAACGCCAGAAAGGAGGGTCAAGCTCCCAGAGAATGAGGCGGCTGTTCTGATGATTTAGCGTACTTGGTGGAGGGAGGGCCTCTGTGTGGGGTTTTGCTTCAGTAAATACTCATGCCACGGGGCTTCTGGGCCCATCCCAAGAGGATGCCACACCCGCCGGACTGCTACCAGCACCGCTGGCCCTGACCTTCCCAGGAAGCGATGACGGCCCACGGTCAAGCCTCCATCACCAAGCTGCCCGGCCGGCGCCCACTGCGCCCCTCATGCCCATGACTGCCTGTGCTGCTCAGGGCCTCACTTCTTTATGATCACATTTTAATATGATGATGAAGCGAAACTTGCACACCAAGAAAGATTCAGACGGTCCAAATAAAAAAAAAGAAAAATGAAGCCAAGAAGATCACCCATAATCCCCAAATCTGTAATCAACATTGGCAACTGCTGTGTCCTCCAGAATCTCATTCCTTCTCACACATATTTGGTTTTTTTAATTGCAGTTAGGCTATGTAGACTATCTTGTTACCCTTTTTCACTTCATGGATTTCTTCACTCCTTTTATCCCAGAAAATATGGATCCATTCATTCCAATGTATGTCCCGAGCACCTACTATGTGTCAGGCCCGTGGGATATATCACCCAACAAAACAAATCTTGCTGTCATAGAGCTCATGTCTCTCTGTCTGTCATGGGAAAGAGCGAGCGCGAGAGAGAAACCAAGTAAACAAAAGATGATAAGCAAGGTAAGGAGGATCACAGGTGGAGACGGGGCCACTTGTTCTTTGCATTATGTAAGTGGGTTGATTGTTTTCCTTGTATCCTGCCCCACCCCATTCTGCTAAACAGCTGGGAATATAAGCTTGTGGTAGCCAATGCTCAGACCCTTGGGACCAGGTCAGACAGAGCCGCCCGGGGTCTTCATGGTATGAAGAAGGGAGAGTTCATCTGACTGTGGACAGATTTCCACTCTGAGAAGACTCAACTTTCTCACTCTCCCCCATGGAAGACACGTTAAGAATCCTGTGATTTGCCCCCAGACCTGGGTGCCAGGGGTCTCGGGACCCTGCACACGTGTTATTAGAAAGAAAACTTTTAAAATCGTTTGTTAATCTGGGTGTAGAAATGGTAGGTATAATCTTAATTTAACACAGAAACAAATAAAACTTGCCTGAGCTCTGTGAAGAAATAATAAAAACTTTCTGTTCTGTTTTGACATGCAAGAATGTTGTGGACAAAACTTGGAAACTTTGAAAAAAAGAAATAGCTTATTATCCTGTTCTCTTTTTTCCAGAAACAATAATAGTTACTATCTTGCTTCAATTTGTATTCTTACATTGTATTCAGTCACATACATTTGAAATAGCAGTTATTTTGTTTCATTTCAAAAGTGATACATACTTATTGATGGTTTAGAAAATGTGGAAAAAGATGTAAGTACAGTTTAAATCACCCAAGTTTTCACCTTCAGGAGAAAATTTGCAACTAACCTTTTTTAAATATATAATTGAGATTGGTTTGCCCACACTGAATTTAGACTTTGTTAACAGAGAAGCATCCGCGAGCGCTAGTAAAGTTACGAATGAAGGCTTCTTGGTAAGCAGAACCTACTACTGGATGGTTCAGCGATCCTTGCTTAGGAAGGATGGAAATGAATGGCGTCAACTTGATGGTTATTGAAATAATCTTATGGGTATGTTTGAAGAGTAAGAAATACAAGGTGAGACTCTTTCATGCTTTCTCTAATAGCCTTTCAAATTGGCACTGTCTACAATAATCTTACTTATGAAAATGGAAGCACACTGTTATGGCTTGTGTCTAGATGTCCCCCCAAAGCCTCAGGCAGTCGTAAGTGGGGCTGCTTCAGAGGTGGCTGGATCTAACGTGTGATACTGGTGTTAAGGGTGGGTGATTACTAGACCAGTCTGCTGATTGGTTTGGGGCCATCCTAATCCCGGCAGCCTGGATAAGATATAAGAGGCAGAAAGGGGCTTGTCTACTGTTTGCTTGCCTCGCTGCCTTCTGCCTGTCTGCCTGCCACCCTGCCTTGGAGCCAGCCCATTACGGACTGAAAGCTCTACAAACTGTGAGCCAAATAAACCTTCCTCCTTTAACTTTGGGTGTCAGGTATTTCGTCTCAGCAATGAGAAAAGTAACTGAGACATACACTATTCTCAATAATATTTTTCTTCTTTTTTTCTGGGACTGGGAATTGCACCCAGGGCTTCATCAATGCTAGGCAAGTGGCCGACCACTGAGCCACAGCCTCAGCCTGAGTTCTTTAAAAATGCAAAAAGAAAAAAAAAATCATTAAATTCCTGCTCAAGAAATTAGCCATGATTGTGCTGTATCTAATTTTATTCTTCTGTAAGATTAATGGAAGTCTTGTTTTGCTAATCTTTGGAACACCATTTTCTAACCTCGCACATAAATCAGCCATTGTGACAAAAAAGAAAATATAAAGCAAGTGTACCGGTTCACACACACTGTGGTCATAAACTAGCAGATTCCACTGGGCTGTGGAAGGCATGTCTAGGAGCAAGAAGGAGGAGAAACAAAAAGACCTGTTGCTTTTGCCCTGTGGCTTCTTTGAAATTATAACCAAGCAGGGTTTTGGGTTAAGAATGAATTAACAAAACTTTTTGGTATTTTTATGTGATCATATTCATCCCATCAGGACTTAGACACTCTTTCCCCCAGCTACTGATGGTCGTACTTGAGTCCCTCTCAGAAATGCCTGCGGTGTCAGTGTGCTTCCCGGGTTAAGGTTGTGGCCCTGCTCTTGGGCCCGCCACATGCAGGGACTCACAATGTGGGGGGACAGGCGGGGAAAGGGGGCAAGGACCAGCTTGCCTCTGTTCGGGCTCACTCAGAAATCCCGCCACGCTCCACGGCAGCTCAGGGCTCCTGTGGATTGGCTGGGATCTCTCAGGCAGCTGCACAGCTCAGTTTCCCTCTCTGCCCAGTTGTGCTTCCCACTCCGCCATGTGCAGTTCTGGAGCACCTCCCTTCCCCAGCCTCCTGCAAGGAAGCTACAGGGGCTTGTCTTGGGGCAGCTTTCCAGCAAACCTGACCTCACACGCGGGCTGCTCAAGTGGTCTATTCTCTGAGCGTATGTCTTTCGGAAACTGCTCTTATGTTGGAACGATGTCTTGCTGGATTTATCATTCTCAGATCTTCTTTTCCTTCAAAACATTGTGGCTGTGGCGATTAATCCGTGTTCTTCCAGGTTTCAGAAGAAGAGCTCTGGAGGAAGGCTGATGGATATTCCTTTGTAAGTTGTTTGATTTCTGCTACTTCAGTGCTAGCAGGATTTTAAAATTTATTCTTGTAATGGAAAAATTTCACTGCGATTATCTCGATGTTTCTTTTATTGGATGAGCCTGAAATGTAAAGATCTCATACAATCCACATATTCAGTTCTCTGAGAAGTGCCTCCCACTCCAGTAAATACATCCCAATGGTTTAGGTGATGTCAGGAAATCACTAACCATTCACACTCGGCTCTCCGGGTTCCCATGTTCAGGCCCACCGTCTTTCTCGGCACTTGACGCTTTGTCCTATTCCTCTACACTTCGGGAACACACTCTTCCCAGAATTCCACGATACATTCTTCTCTGTTCACCCTGAAGCAATCCACTTTTAATCTCCAATATATTATCCGAGCAACCACTACACTCTTCCCTCCGTGGAACCCTTACTGATGATGTGGAGGGGCAGGATGATCGCCCCGAATGCCCCGTGGCTCTCCTCCCCCACGCTCCGCGTGCCAGCTAAGCCCTCACCTTTACTGGCTGTGTGTGTTTCTCAGGACAGACTCCTTGGCCAGTAAACCAAGCAGCTGGGCTGGCTAAGAGCTAACATTCGCCCTGTTCCGACAGGTACAATCCTCGGTTCCCTAGAGCACGGCAGTGGCAGAGACTCAATCACTGCCGATGACTCAGTCTTATCGCCAGTGTTGTTCCCATTCTGCTCATCTTTTGCAACACAAGCCGTGGGCATCTGTATCTCAGATACACGAAACCAAATTATCCAAGCTGAGTGTGGCCGGCGATTTCCACTCTTGCCCCTACCCACGGCAATACAGTATCTGATGTGCTTGGCCACGGCAGAGGGCGCCAGAGAGCAGACCCCGCCCTCAGGCTCAGCCTCTTACACTGCAGGCAGGACGGCGCAGATGTTTCCTCAGAAGGCAGCCCCGCTTGCACATCTGGCCCTCCTGCCCCGCCTTCCTCTTCTTTCCTGTTCTCTTCCACAACAGTGAATGGTAGTGCCCCCAGGGACGTGTCCTTTGGAACCAGGCTAGAAGACACAGTGGAACCCACTTGCGCTTCTGACCTCCCTGTGGCTTATGCAGCTTTGTCTCCAGAAAGGAAGTCGGACAAGTCCAAATGGGAATTCAGAAAGACAGCGCTCCACATGAGTTCAGGATCATTCTGCTTGATCACGCCACCTTTCTCTTGCTTCCTGTCAAGCTAACAGAGAGAGTGGCGGGCGGAGGGTTCCAAGCCAGGATGTCTTCCTCAATTAGAGGAAAGAAGCCACAGGCCCTAAGGGAAAGAGGCATCCCATTGACATGCATCCCACATCCTAACCTGCTTCTAGTCTGCTCTCAGCATGATGGACTCTGGTTGGCCTGGATCAAATTCTGTGGAGAGCATGTGTCAGTTTCCATCAGGAACCACATCTGCTTGCACCAGAGAGGCCCCTAAGATAGGCCTCTTTCCGCAGGCCTTGTTCCTACTACATTTGGAAACTTTCCTCATTCCCAGCTCTGGTGACTTCAAACTTGGTTTTTTAAACAGCCAACTCCAGATTCGCTATATCCACCTGTCTCTTCTGATTCTTTTTGCATTGCCTGGATTTATTGCCTGTTCTCCTTTCACAAGGCAGGTTCTTCCCTTGGTCTGTCTTCTCTGCGACCCTTGTTTCCTTCCCGAGACCCCGCTAAGTGCCACCCACGTCCTCGGGCAGTGCTCGGACCCAGCTTTTCCATACACATTAGGTCAAAAGCGGGTCATCTTATTAATGTGAGCAGATCTTGACTTGTGGGGAGACAGCTGCTTCTACAATTTTAAGGGCCCTTTAAAAAATACCCTGCATTATGAAATACAATTAGGTACAAAGGTGAATATTTATTTAACATGAAAATAGAAATCACAGCAGAATATACACTTTAGGCTGCTATCCTAAGCATTAAAACTCCCTCAACAAGTAATTTCATTTTTCATTCATCGACTAACACACCTTTATAATATTTTAATCTTTCTCCTTCAGATCTTTGGCTGTATGCTCTTCGAGTGCCTTTTTCTAACAAATTTTTCAGCAAGGGGAAAAGGTGATTGAAAATTGATGCATAGTGGCTTTCTATTTCTGATAGAAAATATACACGCAGAAAAGTTTCTTTTAGCTCTGCAATTTCATATGAAGCTTGAGATTATTGTCAAGTTTGAGGAAACCTCTATCAAGTTTGTTTTCTCTGCATAGCTGCTAAGATTTGAATGAATTTTCTTTCCATGTTGCAAGTCGTTTCTCCTCCACTCTTCCTAGGGCCTCGTAGTCCAGGCGGCCTGGGAAGGGACCTTGTGTATTTGTTATCGCTAACGTGTTCTCCTAGTCACGGAGCTGAAGCCTACAGAAGGTAAGTAATTGACCCACTTCACACAGCCGAGGGGCTTCCACTCTGGGCTCAGGTCCTGGCCTGTGTCTGCTGGGAGGATGCTGCCTCCCTCGGACTTGACACTCCTGCACCGTGTGCTCTGCAGAGGGCCATGGAGAAAGGCCGGTGACCGTCACCACCCTGGAGCACGCCCCAGGACCCACTCTCAGGTCACGATTATGCATTCATCGCTCATTCAATCTTCACAAGCTTCCGGGCAGTGTTCTCACTTCCCATTTTCCCAGTAACGATACACCCCCTTGGATGGCAAATACCTCTTTTCTCTTACTAATTCCTTGCTTCACTCAGAGAGATTTCAGTAGTTTTCTAGTTTTCAGTGGAGCTGCGTTAAAGTGGTCCAGTTCTCCAAGACTTACGTGTTCCATCTGAGGGAGGCTTTTAGAGGCTCGGAAGAGATGCCGTCGGGAGCTAGGGGGGCATGTGCCCAGTCCTGCTCAGTGCCTTCCTTGGCTGGCTGATTGCTGCCCACAGCGAGGTCGTGACTGGCACTTGGGCTCCATGGTCGTCATCTCATCATGCGGCGATATGAGGAGGGCCCCTGACCTCGCCACACAGACCACACTTGGCCCCTCCCCAGGACTCCCGAGGGCTCGTGTGAAGCCAGGTGTGCCGGCCTAGACACCCCTCCATGCCCAGACAGCCCTTCCGGAGCTGATCTGCTCTCATTTAGCAGCCTCTAAGCCGAGAGGACTCTGAGGGGCAGTTTCCCCAGAACACTCAGGGCAGGCTTCTCCTCCTCTACGAGGCCGGCACAGCCCGAGCCTCTCGTCTGACCGGGCAGAGAGTCTGCATGGTGGGGCAGGGATGCTAACGCTGCACAATGGGCCAGAAACCAAGGCACACAGAGGCTCACAGAGGGGCAGAGCTGGGTGTCAGGGTGCAGCCCTTCCCAGCCACTTGCTGGAGAGAGAGAGAGAAGACACATCCCGAAGCCTTCGTGCAGACAGTCGGCCTGCGTGGGTTCCGGCCCCTCTCCCGCCGAGGCAAGTCCCGTCTCTCTTCGCTCCTGGAAGGTGGTCACTTTGCCGGCTTTCTCCACAGACTTGTCCCGGGGAAGCCCGACAGCACTAGACCAGCGCCAGGATGGGTATTATAACTAACACGCATACCAAGAAGAGGAACGTCATCGATGACTAAAATAAGTTTATGCTAGTGTGAGATCCATGAATAGAGACTGATGCGGCCGACGTAAACCTGCAGTCCAGGCAGGGCCGCTGCATGAGGTGGCCTCTCTACTGGGAGAGGAGCCTCCATGAGCTACGCTGACCGCAGAGGGCAGGATACTGCCTGCTGTGTCTCGACATCGCTGCCTTTGCCCGGCCCCACTCGGGACTGGGTTTCCAGCTAAGCGAAGGACCGAGGAAGACTTCAAACGCGACGCTGCAATGCGGGATTCACTGAGTAATGACCTCTCCCCGTGTCTGCTAACGTGCCCTGGCTTTGAAAAACGTAAAAAGGTCTTGCTTTGACATAGAGTAAATGTGCCGTGGCTGTAACACAAAATTGCACTGACTCCATTAAAAATGTATCAAGTGATAGCCAAGTATTGGTTTCAGTAACGAGGCCACGATTTTCAGAACATGCATTAATCTAAACTAATTCTTCATGGTTTTGTGGTTTCCTTGAGTGGCTCCTTATACATATCAACCAAAGAAAAGAGAGTTTATTGTGGGAGGGAACAGACTTCTGGATTGAAATCCTTCATCATCACGACATAAATTCCCCCAGCAGAAAGCTGGCTTTTCTCTTGATCTTTAGAAGAGTCTGTCACAGCATCCCGCCTATCTAGGATCCAAGATGGTGACTCTAGGCACACTGCTGCTTGTTAGGGATGCCACATGGATGCAATTATATTCCAAGATCACTAAGTAAGAAAATACCAAAATATTTTTAGAGGGTTGGCAACAGAGACAGAGTGTTTTGGCTTTCTGACAAAGGGTGTTCCATCAGACCTATTCTCGGGAGGGTAAAAATGAAGACTCAGATGCACCCTGAGGGGAATGGACTCAAGGAAGTTTCTATTTGGAAAGATATTATGTAGTCATTTCTCTGCCCCTTGTCGGTGGGAGATGAGGGGAGTAGGATGCAGCTTAGAGAGCACCAACGCATACTTTTTGTAACAAAGATCTCTTTACACACCAGAAGTGAAGGCTCGATGTTTCCCGAAGGCCAGCCTGTTTCCTAGAGGCCAGCCCGTTTCCCAGAGGCCAGCCTACCACCAGTTTTCTTCCCTGCGCTGTTATCCATAGTTTGTGTAAGCCCAGGTCTGTGGAGGACCTATCAGTTGTTATCCTCTGAACTCCTCTATTCCTTCTCTTCTCTTGGCTGCCTCTGCAGTGATCCTTCTGATTGGCCACCAAGGTCCAGTCCACAGCTTCACTCTGAGCTTTGGTTCCCACTCCAGGCTGCTCACTTCTCGGCCACACACCAAAGAGTGAGCTCTTTCCTTTGTCCTGTACTTCATAGACTCAGCCGCATCCTCTTTCCCATCCCCAGCTCCTCACTCTTGTCTTACCAAAGCCCTGCAGTGATGCTTGGGCCCAGGCAGGCTTCAGATTAGAGTGCTCGCCCTGGGGCGGGGTGCACACAGCTCGCTGACCCGCGTGACTTCCCCGGAAGAAGGTACCAGAGACACACAGTTCCACAGTCTGAAACATCAGCACACGCTTGGATTCGCTTCTCAGTAAAGGTTGGTTGCTGCAAGGAAGGAAGGCAGGAACAGAGGAAAGAAGGCAAGAAAAAAATGTGGGGAGGACTGTTGGGAAGTGGATTGTTTAGGAAACTTTCATTAGAAAGCAGCAGGGACTAGCTCTCCATTCTCCACTGCTCCAGATGCCTCACTCTTCATTGCTACAGCGTAAGAGTCAGCATAAGAGTCATTTTTCTGACTGTACCAGCCGGGCCATCCAGGAGACTAAAATATTACAATTATTGCGTACTAGACTGTAAATAACTTTTGCCCCCCAGTTTCTCTGAGTGTCATCCCCAGTCTATACCAATCCTTGTCCGAGGCTCCATGGTCCTTCTTAGGACCTGGAAAGTTAGTGAAGGAGGGCAATACTGTCACAGAAGAGGACCTGGGGACCCTCCAATCAGTAGGTGTCCACCCAGTACCAAGTGCAAAATGTTTTAAAAGACCTCTGCTTCAGAGTGTCCCCATTGCTAGATGTCTAATCCTGGAAGTTCCATCAGTGCCCGCTTGCCTTCTACCTCACCTCGCCCCCACACAAACTGCTCCAGTAGTTTAGTCTCACAGGACAGCAGCTCCACTCCCCTCCAGGTTCTGCAGTCACTGTAGGCAGCCAAAGTAAACAAACCCTGAGGAATTTGCTGGGCTCGTTCCAAAGGAAACGGCAGGGTTGCTCCCTACCTTTGCTTTGATTGCGGAACCTATGTGAGATCCAAGATGGGGAAACTCTGGGTGTCTCTCAAGTTGGCTTCTCTATGGAAATCTTATCAAAACATTTCCAGCCTTCCAGATTTCCTGACAAGACTGTAGCAAAGACAAAAGTTTATGCGTCTCCAGTTTCGCAGGTCCCTCCTTCCCCTCCCCTCCTTTCTTGAATCCTGGTCTCTTCCTAAAGGAAGAGGTAATTATCAATTCTAATCTGATCCTGTGGAAATATACTAATCACAGCTGGCCCTTCATCACCCTGCAGAGCCCCAGGGATAGATAGATCCTCCGCCTTTATTAGGTTCTTGTGAATTTACTCTGAGCCAGTTGGAGTCTTTTCTAAGGGTAACCACGAGACTAACTTGTTTCTGTGCTCAGGGGAACTTATATTTTGTCACCCCTACATAGTGGATTTAAATGCCCCTTTTAATAAACACCTGCTATTTTCTCCAGTCGTGGAGGCCAGAGCTTGCAGTGTTCCCCTAACCACTTTATTGTATACCCGCCACCCTCTCCCTCTGCCTGAGAAAGGAGCCCAAGATGCCAACATGTGCAAGCCCTGGCCAGGCTGGCGGAGATGACTCAGAGACACAACGGTAATCCCAGGGGCTGTGGTTTCCTCTGGGCGTCACCTCACTCATCCCCCTTTCTCCAGGACAGGAACCATATCAAACTCATCCCAGACTGGTTCGGGGCAAATTAGGCGAGGGCCTGGAATAAATTAGTTCGAGATGAAAGGAAATCATGCTCTGGGTAAGAAGAAAGTGCATCTAGGACGGATGATACAGTGCAGTCTCCTGACCTCTTTCCTAGGCCGGAGGGGGCCAGCCTCGAAGCTGGCAGTATTACCGCCTTGAGAAGGGGAGAAACAGCTTTCAGAAGTGGCAAAGGTCTGGCATTCCACGCCACAAGAAGTAGGTGGTAGGGGTTACCTTGCAGAGGAACCAAGAGGGTCAGTTCTGGGCTGAGAATGCCACCCCAGTTCTGTAAGACCAACGTCACACCACCCTCAAGTGCAGTCTCTCCCATCTGAGGCACCTGAGGTTCCCGTGTGTGACTCGCACGCCACCTGTTCCTTCACTTTGCTTGGGTCTCTGCTCAATAATTACTCTTTCGAGCAGCTTTCCCTGGCCCTCTTCCTAGGGTACACCCCAGTCCTTAGGGTCCTTGGGACATGTCCAACCAGGGAAGAAGAAAACAGCCCTGGAAATGGACATAGGGTTTAATAGTCAAAGTTCTGGGGTCTTGAGTGTGTGCCAGGTGGTCAGAAGAGGGGAAACGTCATTTCACTCTGGGAGGCAGGCATGGCTGAGAGGCGGCTGGGGCACACTCATGGCTCATTCTCCAGGCAGCAGGAGGTACGGTGAGTGCTGGGTGGAGAAGACATCGCTTTGTCCTAGGGAAAAGAAAAAGACATGGGGAAATTAATAATAATGATGATGATGATGATGATGAGCACTGGCAGCTAAAGCTAAATTGGCCTCCTTAGGAGCTTTCTGGAAGCCCTTCCCTAAAATTCCAGATTACATATTATTGCCCAGGATCGAGGAACATGTCAACTCCTATCTGAAAGGGAGCCCAGAAAAGGAGTTTTCCTCTCTGGTTTTGGTTTGGTTGGCGATGGAGAGAGGAAGACAGGTTTGCAGAGGCTGTGAGCAGCCTCCACCCCTTCCCACCTCACGCTCGTCCTGGACCTTAAACAAAGGAGAGAAAAGCTGAACTCGAAGCAGAGAGCCAGAAGAAGCACGAGCAGAAGGTGCAAATCCAAGTGGCTGAGACCGCGGCTGGCTTGAACCTGCCCTGAGTGTGACAGATGCACCAGCTGGGGCTCTGAAGCCTCAAGGGGGTGATGGTTTCCCGTGCTCTGAGCTCGCCGTGCCAGGGGCACACATGACTTCCTTCATCTCAACAACAGTGCCACTAGGGAGGATGTACGGTTCACACTTCACTGATGACCAACTCGAGTCTGTGCAGCGTCTTGTCGAAGGTTCTACGACATGCAGCCTGTCCCACTTCCAGCGGCACACGCTTCCGTCCAGCACACCGCAGCCTCTGGCCAGCTGCGTGATGAATAGGTTCCCCAGGCCAGCTCCTGGATCCCGCAGTCCTGTCCTGCCCCTTCACTCCCTTACCCGTTCTTTCCTCGGTAGCCCCTCTCCTGTCCTGTGTGCTCCTCAGAGCTGGCCCCTTCTATCCGCAGCTGCTGGTAGAGTTTGAAAACCGGGGTGGGAAGCTTCCCTCTCCTCTCAGACACTCAGATCCCACAGTCCCCCAGCAAGAGCACTGCACACCCCAGAAGTGGATGGGAAGGACCAGGAAGACTCAGCTCCTTCCCTGAGGAAAGTCTGGGCCGAGTGGTCTGTGAGTTGTTCTGTGAGTTGGTTCCTGGACATACAGAAGGCAAGTCATCCTGAGCAACTGGCTTATGTGGTTGTGGAGTCTGCGATGTCCCACGGCCTCTGAAAGCTAACTGGAGTGCACAGAAACCCCTAAGCTGGCCACAGGGGCAGCCCGTGGTGTCACTCTGGTCTGAGTACTAAATCCTGGACAACCTGGAGCGCTTTGGGGCCTGAAGGCAGGGCAGATGGATGTCCCAGCTCCTGCTCTCTGCTCTACCTTCCATTCCTCCCGCATGGGACCAGACTGGCCTCTCTGGAGGGAGGGGATGAGGATTTCTGCTCCCCAGAAGCATGAGTGGCCCTGTGGAGGCTCTGTGGGGGTGCTTGCGCCATGCACCGCCCTGTCCTCTCGCTCTCCACTCTCTGGGGCACCTAGTTCATGGTGTCTCTTGTCCCCTCCTCCCTCAGGGTTTCCTGCCTCCTCCTCACTCTTTCTTTCACTGAGATTCAGGAGCCTCAGATGACGCCTCCTCCTTCTCTTGGCCCCCATCCTTCACATGCTGGCCCTGAGCCTGTGCAGTCTGCTCTCCTGTGCTAGCCACATCCCCATCTGGACCAGTCCCTGACACCCAAGGGGCCCCGGCCGGCCCCTCTTCTCCCGCGTCCCCAGTTTCTTGTCTGTGGGATCATTCCCACCAGCATAGGAACAAGCAGGAATACCATCCCACTTTAACATACATTTATAAAAACCTTCTCCCATCACTTATTGTCCTATGTATCTCTTCTTCTTTAGCACAAAGTTCCACTGAAGAGTTTTCAATCTTTATTTTCTACACTGCCGACCTGGGGGAGAATTTTCACCCATGATTTCTCAGACTCTCGCCCACTGGGCTTCCGCCCTCACCTCGTCACCTAAACAGCTCTTGGCAAGGTAACTGAAGAGCTCCGTGTTGCCCCCTAAGATGGCCAACGCTGCTGTCATGTCATGGAAGTTGGTGTCCAGCGGCATGCAGGAGGGCTGAGTGCACTCTGCTCTTCCTGGTGTGCTTTCTCTGCCTGGCTGCCAGGACGTGCCTCTCTGGATTCTCGTCCTTCCTTGCTGAGTGCTACTGCTGCTTTTCTTCCCCTAGTCTTTGCTACCTCTGCCCCAGATCTTATTCTTTAGATTGTTTTCTTCTTTCTATACGTTCCCTCTATGATTTCTTATCCAGTCTCAGGATTTTAAACACAACCTGCAGGCTTAAATGTCCAACTTCCTATTGGAAATTGTATGAATATCGAATTTTAATATGCTCCAAGCCAGACTCGTCCTGCAGGATTCCCAGCACGACAAACAGCAACTCTGTTTTACAATTACTTAGGTGAACAATCTTTTATTGTCTCAACCTTCTAGTGCCTTACTCAGTCCAAAGAGTCCGTCGTTCATCCAAACGCCAGCCAGCCCAAGACTGAAAGGCCGCGGCAGCTTCCTTATCTCTGCCAATGGAAACTCTTCCTTCCAGATCAAAGACTTTGGCATCATGTTTCCTTTTTATTTTTCTCTTATGCTCCATATTTGCGCCATTAGCAGACAATCTCATGTCCGTTTTCAAACTGGATCCAGAATCTGGTCGCTTCGCAGCATCACTGCCCCTCGGCCTGGCTTTCCTCGCCGGATCGGCTGCAGGGTGTGCTTCAGGCTCTTTTTAGCATCCTCTGCCTCGCCACTGGAGTGGCCCACAGTCTGTAGGAGCCACCCAAGCTCTGCTCAAGGGTTCAGGGAGCTTCCACGCTCGTTCAAAGAGAAGATCCACATCCTTGCCACTCATCTGGGTCCCACTTCCCTCTCCCACTGCTTCTGCTGCATAAGACCATATTCAAAAGGTTCAACAGAACAAAAAGGCCCAGCATCCGTGTTGACCGATTCAAACCTGGTGCCCCGTAAGGCTGGAAGCCGTCCGCAGGTCTCCGGCTCTGACAGGTATTTCCCTCGTGGTTGCTGGATCTGAGGCGTTCCCGGGTGGGGAGGATGCGTCAGGGTCTAGCGGTGGTTTGGCACTTAAGACCATGGAAGATTGGCGGTTAAGAAGTCAGGGTGCAAGTTCTCCAATAACTTAATGATCGGTGCTCCCAAATAGGTGCATACTGGCGGGACACCAGCCTTGCTTTCACCATCTCCCTCCTTGTCCATGCTGCTCTTGCTCTGGGACTCTTCTCACTGTCACATGACAAGCGTCCCTTCTTGGCTCTGGTTTCCCTGTGTGTGAGACTCTTCTCCATACGCTTTAGCAATCCCCCACCCTGCCCATTCCTGCAGATCACCGCTCACATTTTATCTTCCTCAGGGAAGCCCAGAGCATGCCACCAGAGCATGCCAATGGCGGTGATGAGTACAGCCATCCTTTGATATCTATAGGGAAGTGGCTCTAGGACACCCTGCTGGTACCCAAATCCATAAATGCTCTAATTTGCTACTTGAACTGGTGCAGCATTTGCATATATTCTGTTTGCTGCAGATTGGCTGTAGATGACAGAATACCTGGCACAATGTAAGTGCTTTGTAAATAGTAGTTATACTATAATTGCTTTGGGAAAATGACACAAAACAGTCTCTACATATTCAGGACAGACGCAATTTTAAAAACTATTTTTGATCCAAGATTGGTTGCATTCACTAGGGCTGTGTGTATTTTTCTCTGGAGTTCTATCAGCACTGTGATATACCACATACTTGTTTACATTTTGCTGCCCGTCTTGCTTCTTCAGAATGTGAGTTTCAAGAGGTAAGGGGCTTTGTTTTTCACTCATAGGCATCTCCAATGTCTGCACCTGTACACACTTAATGACACTGGTGAATGCGTGAATGAATGAACACTCTGTCACTTAGTACAGCTGTGAATTAGTACCAGTCATCCCTCTTCTGGGCTAAAATTTAGGATAAGGAAGAAGTGGGAGATTCAGAGCTACTCCAGGGTGGAATGAGCTGTTTCCAAGAGATGGTATGCCCTCAATTTTGGGAATCTGAAACCTGGAGCCCCGGGCACCTCCAACCTAGGACGCACCTTATGCAGCTCACTAACCCTCCCATGGTTCATGTATCCTCATCTGCAAGATAGCGGTATCCTGTGTCACAAGACTGTGGTAACAGCGTGTGCCCATCGTAATGCCCAGCATATACTTGGTGCGAAATAAATATTAGCTCCTCTCCATACCTTCTGTCATCCCTGCAGAGCTCCTGCGGTCCTCTGATGGACACAGGGCACCAAGGACCCAAGGGTAGGTGGAAGGCAGATCCAGGCACTGGCGGGAGAGGGGTGGGGACACGGACTGGTGCCTTCTCTCTGCTGGGCTGGCTCCCAGGCCTGTTGAGTTGGAGGGCATGGAGCAGGCCATCTGTGCCACCGGGCCTTCTGTGACAAGCACCAGCCCAGATCATGCATATTCAAAGCCCGGTCTGGCTTTCTGGCAAAATGGCCACAACAACAAAGCAGGTAACAGCCTGTCTCTCTGAGGCAAACTCTGAGTAACTGGGGTCTTTCTGGTCTGTGTTGACAGGAAAGGTGGGGACACCACAAAGATACTGTATATTTTCATTTGCAATCAGGTAGATTATCTCTAAACCCAGAATTTTTATTTAAAAATTGATGACTCTCTATGCATCTTAAGGTAGAATTCAATGGGCCCAAGAATGTGGAGGGGGGAAAGAAGTCTTTACTTTTATTAATCTCTAACTGAATCGTAGCACGTCTTTTATTTTGGATAGAAGCAACAACTCACGTCATGACTAGTGGCTCTTCTGGCTTTGTTGTCGCTAGAACTCACAGAGTTTTTTAATCAGTCCAGTCACTGGAGCTATCTCCAAAAAAATCACTCGTACTTATTCTTACTTTGAATTAGTGATCAGTTTTAGAATTGATGCCGTATTATGTTACCTAATGCTTTCTTAAGAAATTTTGTCATATTTAATAATTGGGCTTTAATATTATTGTTTTCATTTTAATCCTTTTTAAGATTATATTCCATGTATTTCATTTATTTTTAATTAATCACTGTATTTATTTTTGTGATGTTGGATATGAACTCAGAGCTTGGCACTAGTTAGCAAGTGCTCTAGCACTAGGCCACACCTCCTACCCTCTATGTATTTTAAAACTGTTATTCCGAGAAGGGTCTGTGAGCTTCAGTAGTGGCCAAATATAGCTAAAACTCTTCCCTAAACTATCCTGAAAACACAAATGTATGCCATGATATGTACGTATGTGTATATGTGAGCGCGCGCGCACACACACACACACACACACACACGTATTTTCATTCTAGCCCGAGAAACAAACCATCACTGTAAGTTCAAGAACACCCTCCCAGCGTCAGACTTGAATCCTTTCTTCCTGCCACGAGACCAGCTTGCCTGGAGTCAGCATACCTGGAGGATAGTTTGCTGCCTGCTAGGCCCTGGTGTGTCTGGCCACCATTAAGTCACCTGAGCTATCTCCTCTCCAGGTGGCCGACCGGGCCGGCCAAGGCTTTCCTCCTGGGCCTGTTTCCCCAGCCCTGTCGTAACGTATGCACCATGACCACACTGGCAGCCATCATCCTCCTGAGCGTTCCCATCTTTCCCCATCTGTTAGTCACAGAAGGTTTGAAGTTCTTTTCACTCCAAAACTTCACTCCTCTTGGAAAAACACAATACAGCACCCTCAACTGACAATTAATAAATTACCTGGTCCCCTTGTTCAGAGATTGGTGCTACAGAAAACTCGGCCGATGTCCAAGTCATCTCTCTTACTTCTCTGGCCCCATCGGCAGATCTCTTTGGCCCAACATTACTTGAGACGACAAGTCTGCTGCTCCTTCATGTTAATCAGATAGGTCAGGTCAGGTCAGCGGGGAGAAAATGGCAAAACGGCGATGTAGGTTTTCAGAACTGACCAAGAACACCTCTAATATGGAACAGCTGACGGCCAGGACGCTCCACTGTCTGCTCCCATCTCGAATGGCTCAACTGCAGAGGCGAGGACCAAGTCACAAGCATACAGGTGTACAGTGAGCACACACCGTCGTCGGCTCCATGACACAGCGTGATGTCTCTAAAAGGGAAGGCGAAAAACTAACAAAAGGAAAGAGAACAATAGAAGAGAGTGTATTACTGACAACCTTTTTAGGTTATTGACGCCAAATTTGAACTATTTCTAGGAATAAGTCATTTAAAGATTTATTAGTTAGATTTAATGCATCCATCAGCTTTCACAGTAGTAAAACCGTCATCGTAGTAACAGCTTTCCCTTTCCCAGATCAGTGTCTTGCATTTCCGAAAATTTATTTCTTACCCTTGTTTCCTGCCTTTCATGGGGAAGAGTTCTGAAGCTCTGCTTTGCTCTACCTGTTTTCATTTTGTAAAAAAATTAATGTTTTAAAGTTGGTGTTCAGTCTTTATTTTTGGACCAGGTTGAGGAAGCCTTTTCTTGTGGAAAAAAGCAGTTGGAAAGGCAGATATTATTTCTATTATTTCCTCAAGTTTCTGCTTAGGGTCAAATTTTATATATACTGTATATGTCAAATTATAAATACTGTATATGTCAAATTATACATGTGTGTCAAATTATACATATATAAAATATATATATTAATATATATTAATTATATATAATATATATATAGTCAAATTCTCACGATGGCTTCCCTTGGCCAAAATGGTCACATGGCTTGGGCCTTGAGCTTCTTCTCAAGCCTCTTTCTTAGGCTTTGTCTCTCCAGCTCCACGGCTACAATTTCATTCCAGAAATAGGCCCTTCTCATTAGTACAATCTCATACAACAAACTGCTTCTTTTGTCTTTATTGCTTTCCAGCCAGGGAAGAAAAGATGTCAGTCTTACCTTAAAAATGCATTAGATACTGGAATCATTATATACAGAACAAAAAAAATAGTTTGTATTTTCATTTTTTTATACATTTTTATTAAAATTTACCCAAAATTACACAAACTTACAGGCCATTACACAAGCTTACAAACCACAATACATTGTGCCTTTTGCTTTTGACAGTGAGCAATGTAAACAACCACAAAGATGCAGCATTAAGTCATCACTACACAAAGTTACTGTAGTACCTAGTGTACGTGTCAGTGTTTAAGTTTGAGTTATTAGGCTTTTGTTTTTAAGACATCATTATTCCTGTGGATTCCCATTCCCCTCCCCCTTTGCCCTCTTCCTGTTCCCTTGGACCCTTCACCAATTAGCTTATACCTAACCCTTTGCCTTTTTATATCCATTGTTTACCTTTTTCTTTTGTTTGTATTTTGCCTCACTAAATGAGGGATACCATACAGTATTCAAGCTTGTGAGTCTGGTTTATTTCACTCAACATTGTATTTTCCAGGTCCATCCATTCTCCTATAAATGACTCTAGTTTGGGTTTCTATCTTTAAAGAAATAAAAACAAGACTTTGGAAAAGTTAGCAAGACCAAAGATTATAAAAGAGGACAACTAGATTTCACAAATGAATCAAATAGAACTTCTACAAGTGAAAAGTAAAGTAATGAAAATTAAATTCAGTGGATGGATTGAACAGCAAATTAGCTAAAGAGAGACCCAGTGATGCAGAAGACAGAGTCAACAAAATTTCCCAAAATGAAGCATAGATCAAAACAGAGTGAAAAATTCTAATATTTACATTAATTTAAGGACAATCATCCTTTTGAAGGATTGCATACCCAGAAGTTACAGCTCAAGCACTAGTCAGCCCAGCAAATCTCAACCCAGGTAGAACTCTTGCACATATGCACAAGGAGAGAGATAGATGAGAATAGTCATGGCAGCAATGCTTGAAACAGCAAAAGAAAAACAAAAACTAGGAAAGAAACAGTAACACTCTCTCTCTCTCTCTCTCTCTCTCTCTCTCTCTCGATATATATATAAAATTTTGTGGTTGTGGAAAACAGCCAGAGGCAAAAATTAATGAATTACTATTGTACATGGAAATGAGTTATTAAAATAATGTTGAACAATAAAAACAACAAATCACAGGAAGATACCCACAATACCCAAAGCATGAAAAACCGAATTACTGACTGTTTGGGCTATATGACTCTGTAAGTGACATAAACCAAAGTGAATAAAAGGTAGAACAAAATCCAAGTGACCTTTGGAGTGAGGCGTCATGGAGGAACACTCAAGGCGCCGAGGTCCCTATTGCCCAAGCTGGGTGGAGGCTTTTTGAGTATATCGTATTGATTTTTTACATTCTTCTCTTTATGTCAGAGATATCCTTGTACATAGTCAGCATACAAAAATAAACATTCATAAAAATATGTACCCAGAAAATACACATGAAAGCACATAGCAAGGGTGTCTTTTACCAGGCAAAATGGATTTTAAAGTAAACATCTATAAAAGGAAAAAAGAGAGATACTATACACCAGTAAAATGAACACGGGGCATACGGTGCAATTATTACCAATATATATGCACCTAATAATAAAGTCTGGAAATACATAAATTAAAAAACTGAAACGCAAGTCTTGGAATAAGAAGATAAATCACTTTGTGTAGCTGGTGATTTTAACATACTCCTCTATGAAACTAATCAATTAAAGCAACAAGAAAGAAGAGGAAAGATATGGTAGATTTGAATTACACAATTAATAAGCCTGAATGCACATATTTCACACCTAATAAATATAGAATGCATATTCCTTTAAAGAACACATGGAACATTCGCAAAAGTTAACAGTGAACTTGGGTGACAAAGGAAGCTTCACTAAATTCCAAAGAACCAACATCACCGCACAGAATACACTGTCTGACCACAATGCTATAAAATTAAGAGTTGATAACAAAAGGATCGCTTTCAAAAGTCCCATATGCCTGGAAACTAAAAAGAATGCTAATGAATAACCCTTTAGTTAAAGAGGAAATCACAGGGAAAAGTGTGAAATACTTAGAAATGAACAAAATGAAAGCACCATAAGTCAAAATTTGCAGGACATAACTAACTTCTTTGAGAGAGATTTATTGCCTTAAATACATTTATCAAAAAGCAAGAAAGAACAAAAACAAATGAGCTAAGCCTGATCTTACAAAGTTAGAAAAAAAAAAAGTTGCAGTTGAATAAACCCAGAGTGCTAAGAAGGAAAGATAAAACAGGAACGAGGGGAAAACAACAATGAAAAAGAAATTAAAAGGTAGGAAAAAAATGTCAAAACTAAAAGCTTTGTGAAAAAGTTTATGTATCTGATAAGTTGCTGGAAAGACCTCCAAGTTTTAAAGACAGGAGAGAACATACAAATGAAAAATGAAAAAAAGTACAATGAGTGCAAAACACAGTCACAGTAGAGATTTTTAAAACAATAAAATTACTATCATGGACTAGTATAAGAAAATGTTTGAAGGGGCTGGAGATTTAGCTCAGTGGTTAGAGTGCTTGCCTCGCATGCACAAGGCCCCGAGTTCGATCCCCAGAACCAAAAAAAAAAAGAAAAAGAAAAGAAAATATTTGAAAATGAGTGCATGATTAACAAGATTCTGATAAATAAAGCAAAACTAGTAGAAGAAAAACTGAACAATTGTTATTTCGAAAATTAAAATATTAATGCTTTCCCCAATTCACATATCCCAACGAAGCACAAAACAAAAAATAATTATTGGCAAGCACTATTAAGCTTCAAACCATATAAAAATAATCAATCATATGCAAATTGTTCTAGGAAAAAAAACCAGAAAGAAAACCGCCCCACTTTTTATGAAGCTACAATAACGATACGAAAGTGAGCAAATGATAGCTCAAAACACTCCTTTCATTTCTGCACGTATGTATGATTTTCCCTCCCCACCCTCCACAGAACCGATTTGTTAATAGAACCAACTACATTTCAAAAGACTTCATGGCTGCCCTGTGTCCTTGGGGCTGAGTGCACGTTGAGCATGCATAAGGTCGCAGATTCAAACCCAGCATACATAACAACCAAGTAAGCAGACAAACAAGTACAGTGTCTAGCAAAGACTAACAATATAAAAATTCTTTCGAAGTGCTTCCTTAAATTTATGGACCAAAGGAGAAAAAAATATGATTGTCTTGACAGATACAGAAAAAGGCATTAACTAAGTCTCAGCAACCTTTGGAAACAGTAATGTTTCCCACGAAACTGAGGATAGAAATCTCTTTATTTGGTTAAGAATATATACCAAAATCCCACAGCAAACATTATTTTCAAGAGGAAGTTTAGATTTGCTCTGCTTTAAGCTGAGGCTCAATACAACACGTGCGCACCATCCACACTAGACTTTCATATAGCACGGATGTTCCCAGTTTAACAACGGAGTTCCGCTCCTGCGCCTAGATCGTTATGAGTTAGTTACTAAATGAGGAGTTGTATATTGTTACATCTTGTGTCTAGATGTCCTGCCAAAGCCTCATGTGCTCATAGGTGGGACTTTTGGGAGGTGGCTGGATCTAGAGTGTGTGATGCTGGATTAGGGTGTGTGATCCTGGGATTAAGGACGGGTGTGGGTAATGGAAGCCCCAAACCTGGGTGTGAGTGGCACTAATCAATAGACTTGTAGTTTGGATGGAATATAAAGGTACAGAAAGAAGGCTGGCTTGCTCGCTGCTGCTGCCTTCCTGCTTCTCTGTGATGCACCTCTGCCACGGCACTCTGCCTCGGAACCAGCTGACTATGGACTCTAGAAACTGAGGAACCTCTTCAAACTGTGAGCCAAAACAAACCTTTCCTCCTTTAACTTTGGATGTCAGGTATTTTGTTCAGTGACAAGCAAAGTAACTGAGACATATATAGTATACACGATATTCAGAACAAAGAAATGGTCAAAGAGAATTTAGACTCTGGGCAAAGAGACTTTGCTCTTATTTGCATAACTCTTACATGCAGTATTGTGATGTATAACAAAACATGAAATTACAGTACTATACTGTACAGTATAATCAGCAAAAGTTACAGAACTGTACTATAGAAGAAGTCACTGTAGGGCCACACTGCCACTCAGATTTCTGTATCCTAAGTCTGAATGTAGGTTGTAAGTCTGAGCAGTCACATAGGTTGTTAAACAAGGGATATCTGTATAGCCTAAGTACTTCTTATCTGCAATCCGTAAGACCAGAAGTCTTTCAGATTTTGGAATATTTACATAAGTATAATGAGATACCTTGGGGATGGGCCCAAGTGTAAACAGAAAATTTATTCATGCTTCATATATACCTTATAAATATAGCATAAAGGTACAATATTTTAAATAAATTTTGCACAAAACAAAATTGAACCATCAAATTTGCGACATCATGTTGGCACTCAAAAAGTTTCAGATTTGGGGAGCTTTTCAGATTTCAAGCTTTAGGATTAGGCTGATCAAGTTGTACCAGAACTACTGGTCAATGCAATAAGGCAAGAAAAATAAGTATGAGAAATAACAATAGAAATGGATGAGAAAAAAACCCGAGTTATTCGCAGGTGGTAGAATCATCCACATAGAGAAGCTGATAGAAACATCAGTCAAACTACTGGAAATAACAAGAGCATTCATCAACACTTATGCATGTGAGACCAACTTATAAAAATCTGCATAATATTATTTCTGCAAAAGCCCAATTAGAAATATATAAACATAATCAGAACACTACTTAAACAGCAGTAATACTAGCATTAGCTTTTTAAAAGATATATAAGATCTTCTGTTAAAAAAATCAAAGTAAGAAAGAAGTAAGATAAATAAAGATATGTATCTAGTTCATGAATGGACAACTGTATATGATAAAGATGTTGGCTCACCCCAAAGTAAGCTATAGATTCTTTACAAGTTAGGGATTTTTTGAGAAAATATCATATTCCAGAATATGTACCGAAGTATTTAACTCCACATAGAGCTAAAAACATTTAAAAAAGAAAAACTCAATATGAAAACATGAAAACTCTGCAAACCTGCGACATACATTAGTCAGCTTCCTGTCACTATGACAAGCTACCTGAGCAGGCTGTGAATGAAGGAAAGTGCAGTACTTAGCTCACAGTTCTGGGGATTCAAAGGCGTGTTGCCATGGTGATCACACAGCTGATGGCAGGGCTCCTCGGGAGGGTGGATAATGTGAGGATGTGGGAAACAGAGAGCTGCATGGAGCCAGGTTAACTCACTCTCACAAGAGCTCAGAGACCAGAATTCCTTTCCCAGGGCAAGGCCCTCAGTGGTGGAAGGGCCTCTCGCTATGTCCCACCTCTTACACACCCTGCACCATCTCCCAGCACCCCACTCTGGGACAAAGCTAACACATGGACCTTTGGTAGGGACACATTTAAGCCATATACGAACCGTAGGATGTAGTAATTAAAGCCTTGTGAGAGACAAAGAGACCAATGCAATAAAATTAAACGCTAAAAACGAAATTGATATTCATATTCTATTTTCCTTTCCTAAATATGTATGTACACATCACTACAAGACCAAAAAGAAAAGAATTATGCTGGGACAGAGGTGCATGACTGTCTCACGAAAAATAAATCATAACTTGATAACTTAATGATCTATATGTAAAAAGCAAAATTATATTATTCATAAAAAATAGGTAACATATTTGTAACTTTGAGGTGAAAAATGCATTTATTAAATAACACTCCAAAAGCATAAGCCACAAGGAAATAAAAAAAGATAGATTTGCCCTTATGGGAAATTTTGCTCAACAAAAGTTAGCACTGTTAAAATTAACACTCCAGTAACAGATTGAGAGATTTTGCAACAACAACAACAAAAAGAAAAATATTCGTATCTAGAACGCTCAGAAACACAAACCAGCAATAAAATCATAAGAACCCAGTGGAATGATGGGAAAAGACGTGTCTATAGGACTCTGCCACAGGCAAAGCCCGCCCGGCTTGCAAGACTACAAAGAGATGACGCACCTTACCAACAGAGGGAGGATGAGCAGTCACAGCAGCGAGTCTTACTTGTAATAATAATTACTAAACACTTCAAAATACACCTCACTTTTCATTAACTCATTTAATCACCCACAAGGTAACTATATTGCTGTCCTAATTTTATAGAAGCAAAAACCGAGTCGCAGATGTGTGATTTATTTGCTTCTCTGTTCACTTAGCTGGTAAGTGATGGAGAGGTGAACACTCTTTGGTAACACCCATAAAAACCAAAACTTTCATCCATCCCATCAAATTGTCAAGGATATTGGCACGGACCAGGAAGCAGAGGGCTTTGTACACTGCTGGCGGAGTGTGGGCTGGTGCAGATATTCTGGGGGCAAATCTGGGAATGTTGGTATAATTATGTTTGGAACGGTCACTCGGAGCCTAGTCATTAGGGAACAGGAGTTGGATGTGGACTAGATGTGTGTCCCCAGGGGCATGGCTAAGTGACAAGGGGACAAATGCCCATGCAGTAGTAGGCAGCGGGAGGCAAAACCAAGCCTTGTAAAGATACATGAGCAGGTGGTACAAACATAATTCCAAACTGAAGTAGAAGCAGAAGCAGAGGAAGAGGAAGAATGGGGAGGGGAGGGGAAGGAAGAGGGGGAGGCAGAAGAGAAACAAATCCTACAGCACAATGTCATTTATGTAGGTTAAATTTCAGTGTATATGCTGCCGAAGGGAGCGCTTATGTAGGTTAAATACACACGCACACACACACACCCACCCACACACACACACACACACACACACACACACACCACTTACCGCAACACACATACTCCTAAAATATTTTAGAAAGTACCTTCCTATTGAAAGATTCATATCAAAGATGTTAGGAGTGAGTGAGAGAACTTGGAGCCAGGAATGCAGTAGACAGATTAACAAAATTAACCCAGTGTGTGCTTTACCATAGGCCCAGTTTGCAGGACCTGAGGAACGTGATTAACTATAACTTCCATTCAACACCCCCCCCCAACCGACACAGCAATGCAAGCCCCAGGGGGTGCCTGCCCACAAAGCGCCAGGCTCGTGGTTCCACTCTGGCTGCTGTGGCTGGATCTAAGCCATGCTTCTGGGAGGCTGGGGCTTCCCTTGGCTCTGTGGGTCCTCCGACTTGGCCAAGGCCCTGCTCTGGGTTGGGCCTTGGACTCCACAGTGACTGGAGCTGATACAGAGCTTGGTGGCCCCAGGGTGGAACACCAGGAGGTGAGGGTCCCCCTTCACCAAGGCCCGACCCTATCCCACCCCACCAGCTAGTGCTAAGTGCAGTGGAGGCGTCTCAGGGCAGGATGAGTGACACATCTCCCAGACACCACCCCAGCTCCCGTCCCCCAACCTGCACACAGGCTGGTATTGGGCCTTGTGTTCCGGAGAGTTCGGGGTGCACTTTGGCGTGGTGTCTTTGTGCCTGTGCCTGCCCTCCAGCTGTGCAGCCCTGAGCCCTCCCATGTTCAGCCTGGCCTGTGTCACTTGGCACTTCTGGATGTGATGCTTTCTAATAAGGTCATTCCCTATGTACACAGTTAGGTCCCCTGCTAGATGGATAGCTCTCTGGGGAGTGAGCTGTCCCATCCCCCCACTCCTTGGAAATGTGTTTGTGCCCGTGTAAGTTTGTGTGTGTGTGTGCATGTGTGCACGTTCGTGTGGGGAATGTTTGTGCTGCCCTTTTCACCACTGAGCTGCACTGGCCTGGAGCCAGCCCTACCTTCCCATCAGGGCTGTCTCACCTCCCACCCCCCAGACTGGATCAGGCTGCGGTAGGAGCAGGTTAGGAAAAGCTGCAAAGCTAACATGGGTGTCAACCCGGGCAGCTGCAGAGCCCTTTCTCTGGATCCCATGTAATTTCCCGTTGATCTGTCTCAGCCTCCCGGAACCTGAGCGCCTTACCCAAAACCACACAGCTGGTGGGTCGCAGAAGCAGGTGGATTTCCTAGTTCTCACTCTCCTCCACAGCCCCTCCACAGACCGCTGTGGGTTCCTGTGTGCGGAGTGCACACTCCTGGGCCCGGGACCTGCAGCCTCCGGCCCTGGCCTTGACCTGTCCAGCTCCGCAGAAGACAGCTGCCTCCAGAGCACCTTGGCCAGGAGGGAGGCAGAACTAACTCATGGGAAAACCCTTCTCCATGCTGCTTTCCTGCTAATCAGTCCCAGGAGCTCATCTGAGGCCACAGAGATGTCAAATGAGACCCCCCAGATGCTGCACATCACACAGTAGGGACACAACTGTGAATATCCGGAGTTGTGCTTAGACAACAGTGAAGGCAGCAGTGAAGAGCAGGAAGTGGGCTTTATGGCTCTGCCTCCATCCCGGCCCTCTCTTTGCCCACTCTGCGCAGGATGGATGCGTACTTCCTACTAGCTCCCCATGGCTTCTCCCTCACCGGCTGCTCCAGTTCCTCTGGATGGGATCTCTATCATTATTCCTGGTAGAGCTCACGGCAAAAAATGGGATCCTGCCCTCCAGGCCCCCACGTCCCTCCCTCTTAGCAGCCCAGTGGGTAACGATGGAAAAATCACAGCTCCAGGTGGGACCCAGGCCTGCTGAGACCCTGTGTGCACCTTGCCTAGCTGCTGTAGGGCATCACTACAACCTTGCTAGCTTGAAACAACAGAAATGTACTCTCTCACAGCCCTGGGGGCCGGAAGTCTGCAGTCAGCCTCACCGGGCCAAAGTCAGGGCGATGGCAGTCATCCTTCGTCTCCACTCCAGGCTTCAAGACTAGCTTCTCCCTCTGTCTTCACATCGCTTTTCTCCATGTTGTTGCATTTAGTGGATTGTGGTGGTTTGCATTTAATCTGTCCATCTCCAGATCCTTTATTAATTCGCATCTGCAAAGAGATCCCCAGTCCCCCGCCACATGTCCGCTCCCTCCGCACGTCCATTCCCTACCCAACCCGTGTGAGGTAAGAGTGACTGTTCCAGCACTAGGATATGGATGTCTTTTGGGGGACCATTTTCAGCCTTCTACAACCAATAACTTCTGGTGTTTGAAAAATTTACTTCTCTCTGGTCCTCAGTTTCCCAATTTGTGACAAGAGACACCTGTGTTAAATGCCCTCAACAGCTGTGACTTGTTTACCTCACCTTATACGCATTCCGTTGGGCAGCTGATCCCTGGGCCTGCTCTCCTTTCAGCCAGGACGCTGTGTCTGGGGCTGGGAGTTTGGTCTCCCGCCCGTGCCAGGGCCGGTTCTTGGGGAGTCACAGTTGCCCGAGGCGTTGGGGCTACCACTGCGAGAGGAGCTTGAGGAGCCCTGCATTCCCACATGGTGTCTGCCCCAACATCTATCTGCCTGAGCTCCGGAGCTTCAGTCGGGTGGATCAGGTCAGTGAGCAGGAAGAGCGGGGAGGAGTGGGAGGAGCAGGGCCCTTTCCTTGGAGCCCTGCTCCTGAGGCATGGCCTGCTTTCCTTCAGAGCCCCAGGGGAGCCCTTCCGGACTGCTTTGGGGGTAGGCTGGCTAAGTCCCTGCGCCTTGGCCCCCTCCCCTCTATCCCAGCTGCACGGCTTCCTACAGTAAATATATGAGCTCATGTCTGGCTGCCTGGCATTCTGGAGACTGTCCAAGGAGCCCAGGCAGGTGGGTAGCCCAAGGCCTGGCGTGGTGCGGAGGAACCACAGCCCCGGGCTGTGCTGTCAGCCCCGTCCCCTGCAGTGTGAAGCCCACCTCCACAAGCTGGCCGCGAGCCCCGTGCTTGGCTCCCCTCTCGCTCTGTGTGGGACGGCCCCCTCCTTTGGACACTCCTCATGGTCCCTGTGGGCTGTGAGGCAGCCTCCTCTCACCCCTCCCTTAGCATCCCTTCTTTCTCCTTGGCGACCAGACATCTTAGTACCATCAGCAATTATTCAATAGCAACTCTGCTAACAGAGCCCTGGAGCATGCCCAGCACCGTGGCAGGTGCTTTGCACATGGTGTCTTATGCCTCAAAACTGCAGCCCGGAGTGGTTTGTCAGGCATGGAAGCAGAGCCTCAGACGAATCGTGGATGGGTCCATAGTCACCCAGATCCCTGAGGAGCAGCCAGTGATGTGCAGCAGAGCTGGCCCAACTCCAACCTGGGCCTCTCCTCGTCTCCCTCCCCAGGCCGCCCCACATGTCTTTCTTGCCCCAACCCGAAACGTCTCCCCTCTGTCTCTGCCAGGCATGTCCTTCTCCACCCTTCAAACCTTGATCAACTCTCACCAGCATCATTATCCCAGAAAAAATGATCGTCCTTTTCCAGCAGGCTCATTCCTTGCTTGTACCAGACCGCACTTGTCCTTACTGTGAAATTTCCCTGCAGACGCTGGCTACGTTGACTGATGCAGGGTGGAGTCATGCGCAGGTCCTCAGCTTTAGTTTTCTTATCTGTGGACTGGGGAGGTCGAACGCCTCTATCGTCCCTTTCTTCCCTCTGTCCCAGCTTCCTGCAGTGCTTGTCAGGCTGCCCACCGAGCCTACGCCACCGAGCACATCCTGCAGGAGAGTGAATGGAGAGCCGGCATGAGCTCCCGCCCCCAGCCAACACCCAGGTCTTCTGTGTATCCCGCAATGGCCAAGGTGTCCAGGCACGGGAAACCCACGAGTGCCTGTGGAGTCCTCACCTCCTACCAGCAACTCCGGTCTTGGGGCACATGCCAGGGACTGGCTTCTGGCCAGCCCCAGGCACCCAGCAAAGAGTGCAGCTTCGCCGTTGCATAGACTTGGAGTCAAACACCAGTTCTGCCATCCCTGCGTCTTTCTGACCTCAGTTTCTTCCCCCACAAAAGAGAATCATGCTGCTTCCGGGTGTCGCTACACGGGATAGAGGAGCATGGCACAGTGGTGGACATAAGGCGGGACTGGTTAAACGGACCTCCTCATTCTGCCCTCCCGCTCATCCTCCCTCCCACCAGGGCCTGGAGCCTGAGACGCACCGGTGCTTGTGCCCGGTCATGGCCTGGGGCAATGGCTCTGAGCACTGCCTGCTGCCTGGGGCTGCGAGCCCCACCCTGGATCCAGGATAGAGCCTGACGACCACTCGGCTTGTGTTTAACAGTTCCAACGCCACTGCAGGGCTACTCCCGGCAGCACCAGTCCGCCCTCATCCTCCCAGCGGGGCCGCTCACACTGCCAACCCCTTGCTCCTCTGTCACTTTCCCGTCTTTGCTTTGGCACTCTGGTCCTCCTCCAGACCCCACCAGCTCTCTTGCAGTCTCCCCCAGGGCAGTGGAGCCCTCCCCACGTGAACCGGGACCTCTGGGGACCCCTGCTTGTCTGTGAAAGAGCATAGACAGCCTGACACGAGGACCTCACAAGTTGCTTTCAAAGCCCAGCGGAACTCTCGGCGCACCCCGATTCTGAGTGTCCATACGACTGCCGTCTATTTAGGTCAATGATGGTTGGACTTTACTGGGGACAGGTGAGAGATGATGACACTTGGAGCACAGGAAGACTGACGAGTGTGATAAGCCCTGCAGAGTGTTAGCAAGGAAAACCTACCAGGACTTGGAGAAGAAGCTGAAGAGCTCAAACGAGCAGAAATCCAGCCTTTGCCCCTCCCGCAGCTGCACTGTCCCTGTGCCAGAGGGAGCCCGGCTCCCTCCTGCCCTTCCCCTGAACTCCTGCTCTCGCCTCCGATGTCTGCAGAGCTCCGGCCTGCAGAGTGACAGGGTGCAGTGCCCGGGGCGGTGGGACCCTAGACACCCCTCAGCTGCGGGCTTGAGCTTGGCTGTTCCTCAAAATCACAGCAGGTGCTTGTGAAAATGCAGGTTCCCGGGTTTTGCCCCAAGTCCACTGACTCTAGATCCTGGGAAAAGGGGCCCAGGAAACCGAGGTTTTCTTTTTAGAAACTCCAAGGTCATTCTCTTGAACACCTAGTCTAGGATACCCGACCCTTGCCCAGTCCTCATCACCCAGGTGGGTTACAGAGGCCAAGGGCTGAGGTGACCGGCTCAGGGTCAGATCCGAGCTCAGGGGACTGGGAAGACCCAGGGAGGCCTCCTTCCTCCACTTCCGCTCACCACCCTGCAGCGCGCTGGCCCGTCACCGCACACAGGTATGCCTGTGGCCGGCAGGGGTGGCTCCGAGGTCTCACAGCAGCTGTACGTCCCATCTTTCGTGTACAGGCTGTGGGTGGCCATGCAGCTTCTGCTTTCCTGTGGTTCTGCCCAGGAGGCCTGGCGCTGGGCTCTGCCAATGGACTCCAAGTATAGGATCTTTCCAACTAATTTTGCCCCCAGGAGAATAGGCTCTGGAAAATAATTCCATGTGCCATTCCAATTTTTGAAATGTTTTAGATGTGTGCACATTCTTCTGTATTTCTGAACAGCTCTGCCATTGGATACATGTTCCTCCTGGGACAGGTTACTTAGCCCGACAAATCCTTGTATTGCCAAGATGATGTTTTTCATCTTTTCCAAGGCAGAAAGCATTCAACTCAGTATTGCAGTCCATATTTTGAATCTAGAGAAGTTGAGAGACAAGGGAAGCATCTCAGTGGGGACAGGGATAGAGTTGGTTTTAGGGTCTCTTAACTCCTTACTTCTGCATGTTTAATATTCTGTCAGACCAGGACAGTCCACATGGCACCCTAACGTAAGGGAATAATTTCTGCATCTGATTTCATAGTGAAGAAGACAATATGTCCCCATAGCTTTTATGTGGTTTTCTGTTTTGAGGATGAAACAAGCACCAGCCCTCCTCCCCCAAGGACAAAATTAACATGTTTCGTAGTCTACAAAATACTTTCGCATGCATTATCTTTTTCAGCCCTCACGGCCCACAAGATAGTCCGTGTTCTGCCACCATTGCGCTCTTTCTGCAGATGAGGAAACTGAGGATCGGGGAGGTAAGTTTCCTTCCACCCACCACTCTGTTTCTCTGCAGACAGACCTCTCCTGAGGTCACGCCTGCCCAGGGAGTTTCATGTGGCCGCAGGACCCTGTTCCATCCCTGCCCCTTCCCCAATCAGAAGCCCTTTGCTTTCCTTCATCACCAGAAGGGTGACTTCCTTTCATTTCAGCAGGAATGTGCTCCAGCTTTGGAGATGCCAAATTATTTCCCTCATGTGAAGACTGTGAAGTGTAGTTACTGATTTCCACTTTTTCGAATATACACTGAGGTGGACAGTGTTGTCCACTGGAGCTTCCATTTGCTCCTCAGATCTACCTTCACCCGCTCTGTGCTGGCCCACCTGGGCCACACGACCAGGATCCCTGCCCAAAAGCACGCCACTGGGTCCCGCCCATGCGGACAGGCAGCGGGGCATGTAAAGGACAGCGAGGAGAGTTCCAGCTCCTCCATTCCTGTGGGAGTCCCGAGCCTCGCCACCACCCCTCCCTACCTCCTCCAGTCCTCACCTCCTCCCTCCCCTTCAAGCCAAGGGCTGAGAATTGCATTGCTTGCCTGATGTACTGGAGTCCATGGCAACAAGAACTGGATGCTCCTACAATTTTTGTTTCTAGGAGGGTTATTTTCCCCCAGAACAGTCCCTGAAAAAACATTGCAGATCTGGAAAGTACGCAGAGAAAAACTCACATCATTTTAAACGTTAATACTTCATTACATCTCAAACTGAATGTATTATAATTTTTCTTTTCATTTTAATAGAGGCAAATTCATCATCAGTACTGTCAATATCTACCTCTCAAACTTTTTTCAACTGCGGTGGCTTCTCAGTTCGCAAACTCAATTCTCTCCACGATTCTGGGTGCAAACCAAACTGGAAGATAACTAAATCAAATTTCCCCGTAAGGTCGTCATTGAACCTGACCAGTGAATCAGATTTAGTTCTCGTCCAACTTGGTTTGCAACCAGAATTGTGGAAAGAATCAAGTTCATGAACTGAGGTGCCCCTGAAGTTTTGAGTTACAATAAATGAGCGAATATAACTTTAAAGCTAGGTTTGATGACTATAAATCTTCAGCAAGAGATACAAATATACTTTCTCAATTTGGAAATAAATGAAAGAAACAGTATGGTGACTGGAAATATAAAAATCACAGGCAGGAATTTCAATCACAATGAGACCAGTACTTACCAAGTAGAAATTAAAATTTCGAATGTCTTAATTTTATCTTTGAAATAGAGATAAGAAAATTAAATAAATTATATTCAGGTTTTGAATTTTGACTGTAGAAATGTTTCCCTGAACATATCTGATTTACCAAAAGTAGTCACCAATTTGTCTTTTTAAGTATCCTGACCATTTAGGTCCTGATGAGATTTTACCTGAAATTGTTTAACTAGCATGCAATAGCAATATTTTTTAAATCACTATTGTGTTTGGATCTTCTAAAATGGATTCATGAGCTGGGCACAGTGGCATACACTTGTAATCCCAGGATTCAGGAGGCCGAGGCAGGAAGAATGCTAAAAGTTTGAGACCAGCCTGGGCTACATAGGGAGTTCGAGGCCAGCCTGAATTGCAGAGGGAGAGCCTGTCTCAAGAAAAAATAAAAAAGGATTCAAGAATTTTGTTTAATCTTATCCAAATTTGGAAGTAACCTTGAGAATTCTTCTTGTAACAGGGCCAGCTACACTGTCGTCCTGCCAAAGAAACTCTGGTAAACTGAAGTCAATTAACAATTATTTAAGGCAGTCGCTTGGTCAGAAGAAATTGTCAAACACAGCAATTCTTTCAACTGAATATGACTAGAGTAAGTAGATCCTGAAAATAATCTTAATGAGTTTGCTTCCATTTTAATACAGGAAAGTAAAATTATAATACATTCTAGTTTTAATATAAATAGGATATTTAAATGTAAAATAATGTTGCAAGTTTTATACACTCACTTTTTAATGTTTCTAAAACTCTTTTAATGTTCTGAGGGAAAATTAACTATTAAAAATACACAAATACAGTGAGATGGTATCTTAATGTTGTTTTGATTTGCATCTCGCAAATGACTAGTGATGTTGAACACTTTTTCATATATTTATTTGCCATTTTTATTTCTTCATTTGAGAAATGTTTATTCATGTCAGTTGCCCATTTTCGGACTGGGGCTTTAAATTTGGGAGGTTTAATTTTTTTGAGTTCTGTATATATTCTAGCTGTTAGACCTTTGTCTGATGGATAGCTAGTAAAATTTTTTTCCCATTCCGTGGTTTTTCACCCTGCTCTATTGGTGATTTCTTTTGCTGTGCAAAAGCTTTTTAATAGTATGTGGTCCCAAGTGCTGATTCTTTGTATTGTTTCCCGTGCGGTCTGGGTTCTGGTCACCATCATGGTCGTCTGCTGGGGGTCCTGGACTGTACCTTTTGCAGCTAAGTGTACCTAAGTATAATTCTCAAATCACCTCGTCTGCCTGTGCCCTGTCTTTTCACTGGAGTCCTAATATGAACAGTGAAGGGGGTGCCCAAGGTCACACAGCTGTCCTGTCAGGAGACCAGTGTGACTTGAAGGTGTTTGGAACTAGAGTTGTTGGCAGCAAGCCTTCCGAGAGTCAGCCAGCGAACGGCGCCCGAGCTTTCCTCTCCGGCAGCCCAGAGGTGGCTTCGGAGTCCAGGGAGGAGTCTACAAGCTGCGCTCGGCTGGGCGCACTGTGGGCTGTTCTCTCTGCAAGCACAAGAGTGACCTGCGTGGGTGTCCTCAGGTTTGGGGCAAGCGGCCTTCAAGATGGGCTTTGATGTTGGATTTGGTTTTCTTTCTTTTCCAAGTTATCCTCTAATTGAAAAGGACTCCACACAGCTGTCAGCCTGGAGGCCTCGGGTGTCCGCGCCCTGGCCGAGGTCCTTGTTGTGGTGACCTCAAGCACTTAAACCAGCAAGATGGTAACAACCACTTATTTGTGCCTGACAAGATGGTCCCAGAGAGCCCAAGGTTGGAAGTGCCTGCTGGAAGCCAGAGACCCACATGCTCGGCGCCTGTTCCCGGCACAAACAAGTCCCACCCTGAGCGTCTCAGAGCAAACTGAACAGCGTAGGGCCCTGGAAAGGGGCTGTCCTCCTGCCCTACAGGAGCTAGAGACACCAAATGCAGGGACGTGGCTTCAAAAGCCATCACAGAGTAACTTTATTTGGCCATAATTCATGTGTAGAATCGACGGACTTGAGACTAACACTCTCAGACAGCGTCAGCTAACTTACCTTTCCCGGCCCTCGATTTCCTTATTGGCAAAATGAAAGGAATTACAGGACCTCCCTCCTAAAGCGAGAGGGGAGAAGGGATGATCTTACCCATTTTGGGGAAGGAAAACAAAAGCTCAGGAAGATCAGTGGATTGTTCAAAGGCGAATCATTTTACTGTTATTGAGGATGCAATGGGGTTTAATTTACATTTTATGAACCCTTAGAGTAATGTTGTTTGAGCTGTGCTATAGATTTACTCATTTACTGAATGATTAGTTTACAAAGTAAGATATTTTAAAATATTAGGAGGATTAACGTGGACACTTAGGCATTCATGCCACAAATATTTATTATGCAGGTGGTTAGAGCAGGGCCCCATCCAAAGTACCTGGTGTGTGGTGCCCACAGAATAACCAAGAACTCTGCACTTCGGCAGCTCATAACCTTCAGCTAATAAGCTTGTAAACAAGCAGTGAGGACTATGAGGAGAAATAGATAAAGGGTAGAGAGTGAAAGATACTATTGTGGAGAGGATTTTGATGGCATGGAGGTGACGGTGGCTATTTCAGCTCTGGGGGGTCAAGGAAGTTATTTCTGAAGAAGTGGAATTGGAGCAGAGACCAGATGGTCAGGAGAGGGTCGCAGGCAGAGGCTATGCCCATGTGATGTGATCTTAGTTCTTATACCTGAACAGGACAATTATATTATGTAGAGAATTGTCTGTGTGCCTTTACACACGGGTCTGAACTTACTGCAGGGAAGTTGTATGTCTAAGAAATAAACTAGGCAGTGTAAAAATGCAAAAGCCCCGTGGTAGGAATGTCTGTTGGATTCAAGGCAAAGGGTTACCATCAGTGGGAAGGGAGCAGGTGAGAGAGGTAGTTGGGGCCAAGTCGTTTGGGTCCTGGGGGGCCCTGATGAGAAATGTGAGCTTTATTTTAAATGTAATGGGAAGCTATTGGAGAGCTTTGAGTTGAGGATTAACATAATCTGATGGATCTTTGAACAGGATCTTGAATAGTTAGAATTGAACATAGGGGAGAAAAAAAATGGAAGAAGGAGGATCATTCATGACAATTTGAAAGAGTACAGGTGAGAGGTGCTAAGGGCTTGCACTTGGATAGTGATGGTAGAGATGGTGAGCCGTTTATATTTTGAGGCGAGTTACAGGATTTATAATCAGTAAGATGTGGTGTAAAGCTAGGTGAGTGGAGGTGTGTTAATTAGTTTTCTAGCACTGCAACAAAGTATCTGAGATAATCAAATTAAAGGGAAGAAAGGTTTATTTTGGCTCATGGTTTCAGGGGCTTCAGTCCTTGGTCGCTTGGTCCTGTTGCCTTGAACTGGGATGGTCCAGTATATCATGGTGGGAAGCACATGATGGAAGGCCTGCTCACCTCCTGGTGGCCAGGAAGCAATGAAAGAGAGGAAAGGGTAGGGATTCCACAATGACCTAACTTCCTCCGACAAGGCCCTTCCTGTCAAATGTCGTACCATCTCCCAAAAGCACCACAAGCTGGGGATCACACCTTTATTTAATACACAGGCCTTTAGGGGACATTTCAGGCCCAAATTACTTCAGGAGGTACCATCTGTAGAAGTGGGTAAAGCTGTGAGAGGATGGAATTGGGGAAAGTGTTGGAAATCAAGAGTTTAGCTTTCATTATCACTGGTATTTGAAAGAGAAATGTAATTTGAGTCATGTTTGAAGGACTATAAATCATAGATAATATAAAGATATTTTAATTGTTGATCATTGATAAGTCCAGTTTTATCTCCAGGCTTTTAGATGAAATAACTAAATCTGAATGAATGGCTTACTGGCGTATGTTCCTAGTGGTATTCTCCACTCCTGGGATTATGAAATAGTAAGTTCGTTAAGGGCAGCATCTCATTATGTATCTTCGCCATCATCACACGTGGCCAAGTGCCTGCCTGATTTACAACAGACTTCTGAGAAATGCTAATTTATTAGAGGGAAATGGGGGACTCGCACAAGAAAACAGGCTTGACCCTCAGCAAAAGTCTAAGAGCGTGGACGTGGCACAGGGCTCTTGCTTCCTCTGCCCGCTTGGTTACTGTGCTCTCACGGAGGCTTCTCCTCGAGCACTCTGGCAGGCCAATATCTGCACAGCAGTCCTTTTCCCACCATAAAAAGACCTTCCCGTGTCCAATTTCCACTTCACCTGATAGCTCCTGCCACTGGGACAGGAGGGGACTGAGCTCACCTACATGATTTTTAGAACATATACTGCATTTTTAGCACGCTATTTCCTCCTAGTGTGGGCATGAATCTGGATACCACTCAGCACCGTCTGTACCTTTTACAGGAAACTGCAGCCCAAATAAGAGAAATGACTGATTCAAGGTCTCATCGTTAATCTCAGCTCTGGACACTCTGGAGCTCTTGGAAGAGACAGAGAGAGTTATCTTTTTGACTTTTAGAATGTAAAATGACAACCTTTCCCAAAGGAGAAGAGAAAGTCAAATGTATTAGGTTGTAGGAAAACATTTTAGAGGAGAAAAGGATTTCAGGAGTGGACAGGGCAGGGATGTAATTTCCAAAAGAATGAAAAGTGGAGGTCAAAGATGTTGGAAGATCGTTTCAGTGTCTCCCAGTTGCTTGGCAGAAACAATTTTTTCCCTTTTATCTTGAGGCTGGGTCTCCCTGTGTGGCCCAGGCTGGTCTTGAATTAGTAGGCTCAGGCAATTGTCCCCCTTCAGCTCCTTGGTAGCTGGGACTACAGGCACATGTCACCGCATCCAGCTCATGATGAGATTTGATCTGTCGTCTACGAACAAGTTATCCTTGAGAAAAACAAGTGCCGGCATTAGTTTTCTTTACTGACTCTCCTCAGCTTCCCCGTTGCTCAATGACATTACATTTTCCCCATCTATTCATCGAAAGAAATAAAAAGGCAAAGCCAGGTCTTAAGCACCAGTACGTGTGTGTGTGTGTGTGTGTGTGTGTGTGTGTGTGTGTGTGTGTGCGCGCGCGCGTGTGTGCAGTGCTAGGGGCCAACCCCCAGGGTTCCCTCATGTTAGGGAAGTGCTCCGCCACTGAGCTACTTCTCCAGCCCTTTTTATTTTTTATTTTGAGATAGAGGCTTCCTAATTTGGGCAAGATTGGTCTTGAAATTATGATCCTCCTGCCTCAGCCTCCCATGTAGCTGGGGTATTTACTCAACATAGTAAGATACATTCGCCAATGAGCCAGGACTCTTCTAGGTCCTGCACGGAAAGCAGAGTGTCAGCGAGTCCCAGGAGAAGATTAAGGCAAGACAGAGGCCAGCAGGGCAATGACAGAGTGCCGGGCTGGCCACTCAGGGCTGGTGGTCAGGAAGGCACCCTGAAGAGAGCCTGCAGGGGTGGGGCTGGCCACGGCAGGGTCCAGCCTGTCTCTTTTAACACAGCGCAGATTCTGCTCTCCAAACAAAACTTTTTTAAAAACATTTTTTTCCTTTTGGAAAATAGACTCTGTCGGAGTCTCCTCAGAAGCCATTTGCACGGCCATTGGGGGAATAAACACGCGGGCCCTAGGTCTCAGTGGACTTGAGCGGAGCCAGTGCCCTGGCGTGTGGGGCAAGAAAGATTTGAACCTTGGAGCCGCATCCAATTTCCCCCAAACCCCAGTAACAAGATCTCACATCCTTGATGAGCAGGGCCGCTTGCCCCCCACTTCCCTCCGGCCCCCGACCTCCCCCACCTGCCTGTCCCTGCCCTGCCCCTGGAATTCAGGGCTGAACAGCTGCACCGGGGAATCAGCTTTCAATGAAACAATAAAATACCCCTGCGTGTCCCTAAGAGCATGGCATTTATGACTGGGGTGGGCGGCTCGCTTGCCCAGACGCCCCCTCCCCGATTCCCAGGCTCGAGGGCTCAGACGCTCACATGTCCCACACCCTGTCCTTAAGCCTTGGGAACAGCAGCATGGGTGCTGCAGAAGGTCCTTGCCCGGAATATGCTGGTGGATGAAAAAGACACACACATCCAGTGCCCGGAAGACCCTGGCCAGGAAGGTCAGGGGCACCTTTGTGTCGCAGGCCATCCCGCAGTACCTCCTGGACCTCTCACCCTGCTGAGGACCCCACCGGGCAGCCCCTGCCCCCTGCACATAGCTGCCCATGGGCTTGTTCAAGGACAGTGAAGCCCTCTGGGGCTCAGAGGGAAAAGCGGTGGGTGTGGCTCCTTCCCATCAGTACTTCCTGCCTGACCCCTCCGTCTGGGGTCCTGCCCAGTGGAGTCCCGCGCTCATGAGTCACAGATGTGCAGCATGCAGGCCGGACGCTGAGCCCCGGCTTCCTTCTGAGTGCCGCATCAGAGCTCCTGTGCCTCCGGGGCCCAACTCCCCAGCTTCCTGGTGGGCACAGGGTGCCTGGCCACACTCTGGCCTCCACTCAGAGGCCCCTCCGGCTCCAGCACAGGGCTCGTGCTGCTATTTCGCACATTTTACTTAACTTTGTCCTTAATGTTTTATAAAATCGAGTGGAAAGTTGGGGGAGAAGGCACAGATCCCCTACACGTAATACAAACGAGGTAGAGATAGGAATTCCTCAGTATGCTGGAAGAAAACCAAAGACGCTCCATCAGATGCTCACCAGAATTAAGCTGAGGGACTGTCCTGTGCACACCAGACATGCTCTCGCCTTGGGGCTTTCTGTCCACAATGCTCGTCCCTAAGGTCTCCACGTGGCTCGTGCCCTCGCCTCTTTTCCAAGTCTTTTCTCTGCTTTCCGCATACCAGTGAGGCTTTGCCTGGTCTTCCTCTTTGAAACTGCAACCTGCAAGTCACCCTCCGCCCACGTCCTGGGTGGTTTGTACTTGGCTCTGCTTTTTCTCTCTCCCTTGCTGTAGCCCTTACCATGAGCTAACAGAACTGCTCGCTTTTCACACGGTCTTTTTATTGCCCGTTTCCCTCCATTATTAGCTTGTATGTTGCATGAAATATTTATCTCAGACACCCAGACTGCTGCCTTGTATCTAGGAGGTGCTCAATAAACATCTTTTGAGTGAGTGAATGTTCAATTGAAGCAGAAATGGACACGTACATTCAAAATATGAGCACGATATTGTAAACTTAGTGCATAAACATGTATTATGGCTTATATCTAGATGTCCTCCCAAAGCCTCATACTATCACAGGTGGGGCTTTCCAGAAGTGGCTGGATCCAGGGTGTGTGATGCTGGGATCAAGGATGTGATGCTGGGATTAGGGCTGCCCCACCCTGGGTGCGAGTGCTACCTGCCCTAAGCATGGGTAGCCTGGATAGGATAGAAGGGACAGAAAGAGACTCACTACTTTGTCTCTTGCTTGCTTTCTGCCTCCTGCCTGCCCTACCATAGACTGTTTCTTCTCTGCGATGCCACCCTGCTGTGTCAGCCCGCCTTGGTGCCAGCCAACTATGGACAGAACCTCTACGAACTGTGAGTTGAATAAGCCTTTCCTCCTTTAAGTATCATGTATTTTGTCTCTGAAATGAAAAAAATAACTAAAACAACACTATTATGATTTTAAACAGAATTATGATTTTAAAATTTCATTTAGATCTCTGAGAAAAGACAGTGCTATGTCATATAAAACTGAATACACTTTTGAACATCTGATTGGGCATACAGTCTCAAAAACATGTTATACATGATGGCAGGGGACAGATTTTTGCATAAGCTGAGCCCCAGGTGAGAGGAGATAAAGGGTGTGGGAGGCTTCAAAGTTGCAGCATGACATCCGGGGTGCTTCTTGCACAAAGCAAGGGGGAATCTGCCTTCTGCGGTTGGCCGTGGGCTCCACTGGGCCCAGGTCTGCATCAGGCCTTTGCCAGTCAGGGACGGCTGGGAAATGTAGCCGGGCCTGTCTGGAATGAGTACTCGGTAGGTGTTTGCTAAATTGGCTTTGAGGTTGGCAAAGCCGCCTGACGTGTTCTACCATGGAGGAGCTCGACTTGCAGGTAGGAAGCCCTCTGAGAGGGGAACAGGAGACAAGACTTGTGGCAGTCCCCAGGCCAGGAGATCAGGGGACAGCTCCCTGCAAGGCCAGAGACTTCCCACCCACACCTGCCCACCCGCATTTCCTCTGATGCGCTTGATGAAACCCTTAATAAATACAGCAACAGTTGTGTAGTGGGTGCTCACAGAGTCTAGGCTCTTTACTAAGCACTTCTGTGGCAGCTCATTTAATGCTCCCAAGTACCCTGAGTGATGAGGCGCTGGCCCTCCCTGTGACGGATGAAGGAAGGAAGGAGCCAGGAGTTAGTGTGTTCGGGAGAGCCAGGTGCTCCGCTCCCGCAGGACAGAGCCAGTGTCCAGCCCCGCTGTGGCTCCGGGGCCCAAAAGCAGCCACCACGGGCATGGGAAGTCCGCTGCACCCACCTCCAACAATGCCGTCACCCCATGGGAATGAAGAGGATCTGTGGAGAACAGATGATAGAGAAACTAACCCTTCAAGACTAAAGTGCCGGAAAGACAAACGAATGGACCTTACACTCAGAGTAAGAGGAAATCTACCGAATTCCTCTGCTAGACAATGACCCTGGAGCCAATTCATTTGGGGTTAAAGAAACGGCTTCCTTCTTTCTCTGTCCACACAGAAAGTGTGCACCATTGGATTCCATACTCACAGGACTTGGCTGCAACCTGGGTGTGAAGAGCAGATGCTGCTTGCTGGGGTAAAAGGAGGCACACAGCCGGAGATTTGTGGTTTCTGTCCTTCAAGGTCCAGCCTCCAACCTTGAGCAGGGCTCACGTACATAATGCTAAAGATGCTCGGGTCTGACGCTCCGGCTCTTCCACAGGTTCTCCTGGTCGGGAGGGCACCCTGGTGAGGCATTTACACGTTTATAGGGACTGGTGAAAATAGGATTAGAATTATTCTGATCTCAAGAAACAAACTGTAACCAAGAAATTTCAGATTACGCTGAACAAGTTAATTCATTAAGAGGATGAAATGAATTTCCAATAGAAATGACACAGTTCCAATAGAAGGAATGATTAGACTCTTGAATTATTGCGTAACTTAAAAAGAGGAATGAATTATATTATTCACATTGGAAAAGATTTTCTTTTCTGCTGATTCAACATTAAACATGAGCATCAGCAAAGATAACAGGACACTGTGGTGAAGACATGGTGGCAGACCGGTAATAAGGACTAGCAACTCAGAGAACATCTAAGTTATATTACCGCACGAAAAAAAAGAAATTTTTAAAAAAATTTATTTAGAGGACAATTTATTTAAAAGTGGTGAAGAAGGGGGAAAAGGAGATGATAGATAGCTACTTGATGAGTAGGGAGCATTCGAAAGCGAAATACTCCAAAAAATGAAATATTTTGACTTTTTTAAAGCTTTTTATGTGGATGAGCCTTGATGGAGCTTTTCCTAAATTTGGTAATTATTCTAAACACATACATATTACCAATTGTCAACCAAAAACCTCTCAATATTAGAAAGATAAAAAATTTGACCAGGCATGTTACAAGACAAGCTGAATTATCTTTCACTTTGCTTAACAGAAAATAATACTATGAAACTATTGTCATGTATGAAGAATATACAGCCAAAAAGATGTGAGAGGTTAGGTAACATAGAAGAAATATGGCGAGTAGTTCATGAAAGGGTGTATATGATGTTATTTTTCTATATTTTCTGACTTTTTCTGGTACCCGTCAGCTTTTAAAGTTTATAAGTTGCTGTGATTTGTGTTTTCCCCTTGAGGTATTGGCACTGATGTGTGGGGCAGCCTTACCAAGTGCTGCAGAATGGGTGGCTCAAAATGAATTTATTAACTCACAGTTCTGAAGCCTGGATGTTGGAGCTCAGAGAGCTGGTGACTTTGGTGTCTTTTGAGGGATGCAAGGGAAAGATCAGGTCCAGGCTGCTCCTTGGCTTGAAGGTTCCTCTCTCTCTCTCTCATTCTCTCTCTCTCTCTCTCTCTCTCTCTCTCTCTTTCCCTCCCCATCTATGTCTCTGTGTGTGTGTGTGTGTGTGTGTGTGTGTGTGTGTGTGTGCATAGTGCGTGTCCTTACCTCCTCTTTCTTATAAGGACACAAATCAGATTAAAGCTTCATTTTAACTTAGTTACCCCTTGGAAGGCCTTGTCTCCATATACAGTCACTTTCTGGGGTACTAGGGCTCGGGGTTCAACTTATCAATTTGGGAGGACACAACTCAGCTAATAATAGTACTCAGTCATTTATTTGATTTGAAGATGAATTACAATTTTTTTTAACAAATTTAAGTATCAGAAAATCTGGATCTAAACAAGAACAGGCTTTTGTGTGTGTGTGTTTTGGGGAGCGCTGGGGATGGAACTCAGGGCCTGGTGCTTGCTAGGCAGGTGTTCTACCACTTGAGCTAAATTCCCAACCCCTGTCTTTTATTTTGAAATTACCTTTTTACCTACTCTGAAGTTTATAGCCATTTCACACATGCTTGGGACTTAATGTTTTACTCTCGTCATTTTGGATTTCTTAATCCTTTCTTGACAAGAGGCCCCGGGTTTGCATTTTGCACAGGAGCCCCAAATTACATAGCTGGTCTTGAGAAGCCAAATTGATCTGCCTTGATTACAGGCCAAGTAAGGTCTAGAAGGTTTTCTGTTAGAGGTAGTGGAGGACAAGTGCTCTGGGAAGGAGGAACAGCATGTGCCAGGACTCTCTGTCAAGAGCCAGGTCCTGATGATGTGTGGTCCAGCATCCTCTCCCTGCCTGGAAGTGAAGGAAGAGTCATAGTGGGTGTCTGAGACCTGGGCTCTGAGGTCGGAGCACGGTGTGTTTGCTAGCTGAGACTCTGGGCAAGTCAGGGCCTCTCTGGATCCTTGTCTGTCAGACGGGAATGCCACAATCTTAAAAGCCAGTTTTCCGTATGTGTATCACTACCTCCTTTTTTCTGACATCATTTTTGAGCCAGAGTGAGGATAGTCCATTGTATAGGATGGAGATCAAGGTTAGCAAAGGATCCAGAGCACTGGGAGTGTGTCCACCCGGAGCCTTGGCGGTGTGGATGGACAAGTCAGTGGGGCTGCTTGCTGTTAGAGACATAGCAGAAGAGGGGCTGGGGCTTCACTGTCAAAGGCCCAAGTGCCCAGCCGAGAGTCTTGGACTGTGGACAGTGGGGAGCTCCTGAAACCACCGGGCCCGGCCTGATCCAAGTGACAGACAGTGCGAATTCCTATCTGGAGGATATTCTCGGTCAGCTCCTGTGAAAGGCCAGGTGGGGAGGGAGGAAAGTCGGCTCTACTGTGGGCCTCCTGCAGGTCAGGGCGAGTCCCTGCCCCGCTTGCCTGCAGCATCACAATGCAGAGAAATGGCAGCAGCAGCGAGAAATGTTGTGCACCCTATGTCGCCAGGTCAGTGCTGTCCTCGGAAGTCACTGCTTTGCTCGTGTGCCCATGTGGTAAGAAGGGGCGTGGGGATGGCCGGCCTGGACCGGGGCCTGTGGGTCCCAGCGGCCAAGAGAGGCTGCAAGACTTGCCCCCGCCCCGAGGATGCTGACTTCAGGGCGGCCCACAGTCGTGCTGGCACAAAGCAGGGTCTGTGTCAAAAGTTCAGGAGGAAACATGGCAGGATAAGAGGGAGAGGAAGCAGCACGGACGGCTCCCTTATCCTGGGACTGAGACCCAGAGTCTGGATTTCCAGCTGCAAGAGCCTGGAAAGGGCAGGGACAGGAGCAGGCCTCCCACCGGGGCAGGGCAGTGCTGAGTGATGGGCCGAACCCCAGTGAGGAGAATGAGCAACAAAACCACCATCGCCACGGCCACTTCCTGGGTCTTGCGTTGACCTTCTCTCCAGCTAGCTTTAACCTGCCAGCATGTGGGGCCAGGTCTCTCCCCTCAGTGTCACTTTGCATGTGTCTGTTCTGATGGGGTAGCTGGAGCTGCCACACGGCTGGCCACTTCCGCCCACCCATCTCCAGGCAGGCCTGGACTGCTTGGCCACCACCAGAGAGCAGCCATGGTAGGGAGAGGGAGCTCAGAGCCCTTCCTGACCGATGAGACCCGTGGGCCCAGAGCAGCCCATCTAGTAAAGGTCATTCTCTGGCTTCCCTCTCACATGGCACAGGATGTCCCCACCGTGGGACCACATGCAAACTTGCTAGCATGGCACAGTGGGCCTCTGTGTACTGTCCTTGCTGTTCTCTTTAAATTCCAGCAACACAAACCTGCTGTTAGCTCCTTGTACACTCTGCAGTGTCTCCTGTTTCCAGCTTCCCCTTGGGAAGCCTTCTCCTCCCTTCTCCTATTCAGGTGAGGCAAAGAACGCCTTATTGTTGTTAGGTTTACGCGGCGGGAGGGGGAAGGGAAAAGGCTGAAGACGCTCGCCGTAGGAGAAAGCTTTAAGGTGTTACAGCTTTCCCCTGTCACTGGGGTGAGAGTGGCCTTTTATCCCTTAGCCGCCCCCCCCCCCTTCGTGAAGTTGGAGGCTTGAAAGTGTGCATTTAGGATTGGTCCTTTCTGCACGGGGTGATTGGGTGGTGGGTAACGCCCCTAGGTAATTGGCCCGACGGACCTAATTGGGGACTCTAGTCAGGGGGAGGGGCCATTGTTTCGGCGGTAGATTGTTTCCCTGGCATAGAGATGGGAGAAGGGGGCTTAACCAGCAACGGCCATTTTGGCATCTGGGGAGGGTCATCCTAACATTCCAGCCTTTTTGTTTTATTTGGTTGTGGGTTTGGGGCGTCGTTCTCTTTCCTGGCTGCTTCCTGCTGACATGGGGCGATGAATTAAGGGGTGTTAGTTTGTGGTCTGGAATGTATAGGAAGATACTCTCCCGAGTTGGAGGGTGATGGCTGCAGTGGCCGGTATCCGTCCAGGAATAGTTGATTGACAGTCTGGTTGGTGAAAGCCCGGATGCGGTCCTGTAAAAAATCTGTCAAGCAGCGAATTATGCAAGGTGCAAAAAGCAGGATTAGAAAGATCATGACAAGTGGACCTATGAGAGAAAGAAGCCAAGGCATTTGGCCAAAAAGAGAGAAGAAACCATTTCCTTCTTGGGCCTCCCTCTCTCTTCTTCTCTTTGTGAGCCCCTCTCTTAGTTTACCCATAGAGTCTCTTACCACCCCCGTATGGTCTGTATAGAAACAGCATTCTTAAAAATGGAATAAGTGGCTCCAGTATTTAAAATGAAAGAGATTGGCCTACCTTCAACTCTGGCGATTACCTTGGGCTCCCTCTGTGTGATGACTGTCGGGCCAGAGAGCCTTGGGCCTCGTCATTCGTCGTCTGCCATGATGCCCAGTAGATCTGTGGAGGGGGTTGGGATTCGCTTCTTCCTCGCTGGGTTGAAGTTGGTCCCTCCCTTAGGGGGACAGTTGACGGTCGGCCTCGCTGAGCCAAGGGGCAATCGATTCCCCAGTGACCCTCCTGTTTACATTTGGGGCAAGGCCCCGGCGGTGGGCAGGGGTCGAGGCAGGCTCTAGCCCAGTGGCCCTCCTGCTTACATTGAAGCAGGGGCCTGGAGGTGTCTTGCCCTTATAGGGAGTTTGAGGGAGCTTGCTGAGGGCTTGGGCCAAGAGTTGAGCTTTGGCTTTATCTCTTTGGGCCTTATCGGCTTGAGCTTGTTCAGCTCGATTGTTAAAGACTCTGAAAGCCACATTGAGAATTTTAGATTGGTCTGTTTGAGGGCCATTCTCTAATTTCTTTAGTTTTGCCCTGATATCGGGGGCTAATTGGGAGATAAAATAGGTTATTAAAGAAGTTTACCCTCTGACGTGGAGGGATCAACTCGTGTGTATTGGGATAGAGCCTCTGTTGGTCAGGATAGAAAGGTTTGGGGATTCTCATTGGGTTCTTGGGTGACCTCGCGAAGCTTATCAAAGTTAACAGCTTTGTGGGCAGATTTTCGTAGCCCAGCAATAACCTTGGAGTGGGAGTAAGATCGGGGGGAAGAAATGGGAGAGGGAGCGGGATTAGGAGAGGAGGGAGAGGGAGAAGGGGAGCGGGCCTAAGGGGGTGGAGCAGTTGGGGGGCGTTCTTCAGTGAGGTTGAAGGCTGGGAAGTCTGAACTGTCAGTTGTGGTGGAGAGGGTTTTTGCTAGAAGAAGTTGGGAGGGTGAGCAGGTTTGACAGAGGGAAGGATGAGAGCGCGGGTGGAAAGACTTGTATAGAAACCTCTGACCATTTGCCGGTGTGGTGACAGAAATTGTCTTGACAATTTGGAAGTCTAGGGAGGTACCTTCTGGCCAGTGGGAGTCATTGTCCAATTTATATAAAGGCCAGGCCCTCCTTGAAAGGAAAAGTAGCCGGCGGGACTTGAGGTCAGGGTTAACTTTGTGGAGATTCTTTATCGAGCACGCCAGGGGGGAGTTAGGAGGCACCTTGGAAGAAGTAGTTCCCATGGTGGGAGTGGGATGGGATGGGATTGGGTCAGGTTAAAACAATGTCCGAGCCTGCAGATCGATCCGGGGGACGTCTCCCGCGGATAGATCCGAGGTAGAGAGAGAGTGCCCAGGTCTTTTGCCAGTTGTCACCGGCAGAAAGAGAGGGCGGCCAGAGCCCAGTGAGTTCCACACCTAGATCTAGGATTTTGGAGCCAATGAATGGGAACTCAGTAGAGTAGAGGACGTGTTTTAACCAGTTCCTGGAAAGGGAAAAGGGAGAGGGGAGGAGCAGAGGTTAATATGGGGTGGGGGGTTTGCGAATCAGCATA
>PVJO010013542.1:0-51391 GCA_004026905.1 Hystrix cristata
AGCGGAAAAGTACCAAAGAGGAAAGGGGGTAGGACCATGTATAGTAGCCAAGATCTGCCCCCATGACCCATCCAGTCACATCCAAGAGTATGCTCTAATTTGCTACATGTTTCTTAATCCAGTGAAGTTGACATATCAAGATTAATAGTCATACAACTATTATGTGCCAGGTATAGTGGTGTTATATGTGCTTATCACCATCTTTAAAAACAAACAAACAAAAAAAAAAAAACTGGCAGTCCCAATGTGCAGGAGGAATATTAGCCTGCAGTACTTATACAATACACCCAAACTCAGGCTGGTGGGCTTAGGAAGGTTGATAAATGGAGAGTTATAAATAGAATAGAAGGAGTTTGATTTCATCTTACAAAAGAGATACAAAGGAAATAACTTCCAAGAAGCAATGATACATAGAGGAAGGTTTTAGTGCCTTGTACAGGATGTTCTTGAGGTGGCTGGGGTTAGTGTTGAAAAATATCTGACTCTTGGCAGTAACTATGGATTTGGAAACCAGGAATGAATCTAAGAACTTCAGAGAAGGTATTAAAATTACTTGACAACAAAATTTCAGGATATCAGGGTAAAAAACAAACAAAGAGGATTAGAATAAAGTTATGTCACATGAATGGGATGTGAAATGTATTTATTAACTATAAAATGTATCGATGTACATTAATGGTCACAATGAATTGACCACTCTCAAATTAAATATTTCTCTTTGGAGATTGTTAACACCTTGTGGTGTCTGGAAACTACTTATTCTCCTACCCTATTACTTGATTCTTTTATCTCAAGACTTTATAAGGAATTGTAAATAGAACCCATAAATATGATCTGCAAAAGGAGAAATAAGCTGGATAGATTAACTTGGCAGGAAACCACAGTGTACACCTATGAAAGCTTGTGGAGTCTGGAGGGGTTCCTTGGCCAAGAAGAAAAGCATTTGTCTTGGTTGCTTTCTCATTGTTGGGACAAAATACCTGACAGCACAAGTGACAGGAGGAAAGGTGAAGGTCTGCTCCCAGCACCGGCTTCACTACATAGTTGGCTGGTTCCACATAGGGAAGCATGGCAGAGGAGAAACAGGCAGACAGGAAGCAGCCTGACTTCCTTCCCTATTTATTCTACCCACATTATAAGCCTACTGGCTGGTGCCACCCACACCCAGGGATTGCAGTAAGTCCATCACTCACACTCAGAACTATGCCAACCCAATCAGGGGACTGATCCAGCATCACAACCCATAACCCAGTCACTCCCCAAAGCCTCACCTATGAGCACACGAAGCTTTGGGGGAACATCTGATGTAAACTGTAACAGCAGGTAACAGACAAAGGGGATTCTGTTCCAAGCACAGCTCACACGGGAGGTTTGAAAAGGGCAGACAAAGGAATCTGGAAAGAAAATGGAGGGACTATAGAGATGCAGAGAGCCAACATATATAGAACCTGAGGGAAGGAGGGATATCATGGATGTGGTAAAAGAGAGACTTAGGGATTTCATGGAGTACCGCAGAGAAAATGAGCTTTAAAATGCTTCAATGTTATGCTAGATAAGTATAAGGGACATAAAGAGGCTTATCAACCCCTTGCTTGCCTTTCTAACTTCTGCCTGCCTTGAACTGTTTCTCCTCTGTGATGCCCCTCTGCCATCTCACCCTGCCTTGGAGCCGGCTGACTGTGGACTGAAACCTCTACAAACTGTGAGCTACATAAACCTTTCCTCCTCTAACTTTGAGTGTCAGGTATTTTGTCTCAGCAACAAGAAAAGCAACTAAGACAGCTCCATAGCCAAATGCCTTCTATTCATGTGTGGAAAGCATCCTTTCTACTGCAACTGTCTTTGAAAAGGCTTACATAAAATCTGAACACTTTCTGGCCAGCAGAAGTTTCGCCGTCACAGCATGCATAAGGCCCAAGCGAGTAGCAGAGAGGCAGTCACTGTTTACTGTTTGTGTTTTTGTGTCTCCAGGCACCACCAGGAGGAGGCCAGGTTCCCTCGCTTCTGTGCCAGAGCACCACTCACCAAATACGAGGTCACTCTTACAGGAAACAAGCCACTTCAAGCTCCAAAGACCAAAGAGATGGTGCTAGTAACATTATTTAGATTCTGCGAGCACTACCAGGGCATGAGAGCACATGTTCCCTCTAGCCTCAGTGATAATATGGAAATGTTGCACAGAGTCAAGAAACGATGTAAGAAATCTTTCCAGAGAAAGAGGAAACAACATCCAGAAATGTTACATCATCTTCATCTTTATGGCACTAACCTATGAGAAGCATTCTTCACACAGCTTTATGTGAAGTTCAATAGAGGGTAGATTCCTCTGTCTGCCCAATAGGGCAGTCAGTGAAAGGAGCTGATTAAAATGTTAACCCTTCTGATTGATTCAAGAGTTGTTGACACTATGTCTACACAAATGAGTTTGAAAACATTCAGCCAGCCCAATCCATATATTGGATACTTGAATCAGTTCTGTAAGTGCAGAGAGGAAAGATTGGCTATCACGTTACATGAATTATCAATGTTATTATTGGAATTATCACATAAACTCTTCTTTGTGGACATACTTCTCTTAGCCTAGAAACTTTATTTTCATTCTTATTCTTCCTTTTCCCTTCCTTCTTCCTCTCATTCTTTCTCTTTTTCCTTTCTTTCTAAATAAAGAGTAAACTTATATCAAATCACAGCAAATTCCTCCCCACATTTCCAGTGAGAGTGCAAGACCTAATTTGTGGAGAAAGACAGCGTTCAACTTCCTCAGTGTACTGGCTTTGGGCAGTGACCGGGACCACGTCCACACACTACTGTGCCGTGCACGGTCAGGCAAAGGAACACTGATGTAATGGCCAGTCAGCTCCTCCATAAACAAGTCTTCCAAAACAATGAGTCACCCATGTAAATATTGCCCTTGCCGAACATATTTATTACGTGTTGATGTTGATTGTTTAAAAAGGGGTTATGGTTCAATAAATTGAACACCTGAGCTGAGCCGCTTGTAGGATGAAATTGAGAGATGAGCAGATCAATTTAGACTCACTTCTACTTTTCGATCTGTTTAATAGATTTTTAAAACGACACTTAGAGGTCCACAGAGGCAGCAGCCCTGCGCGTCCTCCGGCACACCCCCGTCAGACGCCCCTTGCCTGCCAGGTTGGACGCTCAGAAGAGCTGCTGAGCCTGCGAGCTAAATTCATAGAGCGTGCTCTTGGCCTCTGCTCTCTGCTGAACTGGGCTCATTTATTCAGCTGGTATTGCGAGTTTGGGGGCGCGACAGTACATCTGACCCCTTTGGGGTAAAATTTGATCTGGCATTTCATTTCAAGGGCTCAGCCACCGGTCTGTCAAATCTTCATTTTGCGGGTGCCCACCAGAAGTGCTGACGCTTGTCTCTAACTCCCTCAGCTTTCATCTTTCACTGGCAATAAACATGTCACCCTGCTGAGGTGAAACACAATCTGGAATTAAATTTACTGCATATAAAATACAGTGCCCTCTTTATTGGTTCAAATACTTGTCACTCATAATTTATGTGCCCGTGTATGGCCTTCATGCAGGAGGAAGAGTGCCGCCAACCAGGAGAGGGCTTAGATGTTCATTTTCAGTGTGATCTTTTTCAGTTTTCATTCTTTCCCATCCTTGGTCCTAAAATCCCACTTACTCACTTGGGTTAATCTGTTTTCTGTGAAGCACCTCAAATAAAACTGGAGCCCTTCGCCAAAGCGTGGCAAGCGCGTCACTGAAACATGGGTGTCAGGCTTCTTGGCTGAACGGTTGCACGTTTGCTCGGAAGTGGGAGAGCAGGGCACCGGGGTAATGCCCTCCAGTGAGCAGACCCCAGATAGGAATGGGGAGGAGGGAGCTTGAGCCCTCGTCAGTTTCAATCTCCCACTTGCCATGCCTTCCCTTCTGGCACTCGACTTCTTCATGGTTTATTCCAAATACTGTCGATCAGCTTTAACTAATACAGTTCTTGTATGAAGCACCTCTCTAATCTCTTCAAACACAGATGTGGAAGCGCAGCTTAGAGCATGGAGGCCAACAAAAGCCCTCTGCCTGTACTAGTGATTAGCTTTGATTGACACAGAGCCCTTCTGCTTTCCCAGGCATCCTTTCACACCCACAAATGATTGTTTGAAAATGAAACACACAGGGTACAGTGGGCACCAGCTTTAGTAAATTTTCAGAGCAACCCTATTAGAAGATAACTCATAAACTATGCACTACATACCTCATGTGGGTCCCCCTCCCACTGCTATTTCATTTTATCTCTGAGCTGTCTCTTTAGAGAAAGTATTTTAATGAGCATTAATTTCTCATTCAGAATTGTTGAGACACACATCGATGCACATTAAGTCTTAACCTCTGTTTTCAACATTGTATGATCCCACATAAAAATGTAGAACAGAAATGTTAGGTTTCAAATTGGTTTCAAATTCTTTTTAAATATGAGTTCAAAATTTGAATTTAACCCTCAAATGGAATTAAAAATCACCAGAAACAAGTAAATCTCATGACACAATTCTGGATTCCTACAGACGATTCAAATTACTTTAACAAATTGATTAAGGGCAATAGCAGACACTATGTCTTTGGTTTTATTAATTCTAACAACTTGTCCCATTTTGACTTATGAAACCCAGGAAATACCCTCAACTTGCTGTGATTGTGAGGGGCTGTTTTTCAAGTGACATCAGGTAAATGGTCATTCCCAGGAATGCCTTTCCCAGGCAGGGGCACTGTGGTTTTTCAAAGTAATTCCAAGCTACCTCCAGGATGGCTCTCAGGGCTTGCATTCAATCTCCAAAGATTATCCTGGTTTGTCTTAGTCCTAAAATGCCTGGCTGTGAAGTTTTCTGGAGTGCCAAGATACCATTTCTGCCTTCTCACCCCAAAACACAATTCCCTTATGACTACCCATGATGTGAAATGTCTCTCCCTGCCTGCCTTTTCCAAGCAGCAGTGTAAGCAAAGAGAGAGATTTGGAATAGGAATTCTTGCCCAACCAGTTAGGAAATGCCTAATTTTATTTGCACCTGCACACATATGCAGTTAGATGTTTTATTCATGGCTTACACACTTACTTCCAAAAGAAACTTAGGAAAAAAGAAAGAGCATACTATTTTCTAGTTTTCATTTTAAAAGATTTCAAAGTAGTCTGTTAAGTTTAATATTGACTTTCCTAATGCTTCCAATGCGTTCTTTAAATGAATTACATCATAGAAGTGGAATAATGAGGGGAAAAAAGTTAGTATTTTAGCAAATATCTTACCTCCTAAACAATTTTAAGATTGTAGAAACAAGAGTGAAAAAATGTATTCCATATACATTTTCCAGTTGAAGGCTAAGGAAACTGAGACACAAATCATTTAAATGACTTGTTCCAAATTATTCAGTTAGTGAATGGAACAGCAAATCATAAAATTCAGTTTTTTGTCCAATTTTATTCTCAGTACCTACTAGAGTTATTGGTGTATAATGAATTCTAGGGAAATAGCTATTGAATAGAGGAATAAATGTGCACCAAGGCTCTTAAGAACTTAGAAGCTTGCAGATGTTACTGATAGGCCCCATGTAGGGGAACAAACCAGTAGTTTATTTTAGACCTACAGAAATATAAAATATTTGTTATTTGTAAAATTCCCATAAAGTATTTCTTTTATACTTTTAAAATCTTTGTTAAGTGAAGATTAAGTGAAAATTATCTTATTCCCTTTAAGTTAAGAGATTTTAAAGTCTAGGGCTTGATTACTATTTTAAGAAATTCAATAGATTTTGAGCATCTATTCTGAGTTTGAAAGAATGCTTCTGTGTCTATATGCACTGTTTCCACAATTATATTACTTCCTTCACAGATGAAAATAAAGCTCACAAAAGAACAAAATGACTTAGAAGAATTCACAGAAAATCTGAGGGAAAGCCAATCTGAGGCCAGGTTTGCAGACCCAGAATCTATGCCTCCATGACTGACACGAAGTGGCTGAAAGTGAATGCCACACCAGTCTGAAAGAACTAGGAAGTAAAGACCAATGACAAGAGCAGGATCGCCAGTGGCAGAGGACTGCCTAGCTCCCACACAGCCTCTGGAAAACAGCACTGCGGGCCCCCTGATCACAGAATACCAGCAAACCAGGTGAGAGACTGCTTCACGGGCTTACACAGGCCACACCCCCGGCCCAAACGACTCCAAATTGGGTCTGTGCACTGGCAGAGTCTAAATCCATCAACATGCATAAAATCTAGGCCTCCACACTAGTGACACTATCTTCTGCTGATCTCCCACCCACTCCCTTTTTTTGTTTTGTTTTGTTTTGGTGCCTTTCTTCATTACTTTCTTTATCCTTCCTCTTCTCCAAGCCATTAATACCAAGTAGAGCCAACTATTACCTTATCATTCAAGATAACCCTGGAAACATAAAGGTCAAAAGAACCAAGAAATGCATATAGCCAGAAGAAATCATAAAAAAAGACATTCACTAGGAGAACACTATTACCTATCTTAATGTAACCTCCCACAAAGAAGACATAAAACCAACACAGAGCACAAACCAAGAGGGGTAAATTACATATGTATACAAAGAAAATGACAAGACACAGAAGCAAAACACAACCCCAGACCCCCAGCTCACCCAAAACAAATACAGAGGACAATGATATAGAGGAAAGCAAAAGACACCCAATCAAACTTTCAGATATGATAGCCGCAGAGTTGAAAAGCAGATAGTCGCAGCTAGAGAACATCAGACTAGAAATAACTGTCCAAGTCAAAAAAGAGATGACAAGCATAATGAAGGATTTGCTCAGTGAGTTCAGGGTAGACACAGATTAAAAAAACAAAGAAGCTAAGAAAAACAATGGAAAACTTGAACACTCAACTTAGCAAAGAAATGGAACCCATGAAACAGATCCAAACAGACATCCAAGAAATAAAAAACTCGCTGGAAAGTGTACGCAGCTGAATGAATGAGAGCAAAGATAGAATCTCTGACCTAGAAAACAGGTCTGCAATCAATGACAATGAAAAGAAAGACCTCTTAAAAATAGCTAGAGAATATGAAAAATCGCTACAACAGCTGCAAGACAATGCAAAGAAGAACAATGTAAGAGTGATAGGAATGAATGAAAAAGCAGGAGACAACGTGAAGGATTTAAAAAGATTATTTACACAAGTAATGACAGAAAACTTCCCAACCATGAGAAAAGAACTTGATATACAGATAAGTGAGGCATATAGAACCCCAGTTACCAATAAGCAAAATAAAACTACACCAAGAAATATAATAATCAAGATTCCAGAAATTCAGCAAAAGAACAGAATACTGAAAATTATTAGAGAAAAAAAACAAATCACCTATAAAGGCAAACCCATCAGAATCACAGCAGATTTCTCTACACAAACTCTTAAATCAAGGAGAGCCTGGAGCAAAGTATTTCAAGCCTTAAAAGAAAACAATCTCCAACCCAGATTGATGTACCCAGCCAAACTATCTTTCAAATTCAACAATGAAATAAAATACTTCCATGGCAAAGAACAACTGAAGAAATTTGTGACCTCCAAGCCACCTCTACAAAATATCTTGAAGGAGATCCTGGAAAAGGAAAGAGTTAACTATAATTACAAGGACACTAATAAAAACCCACCAGGTAAGACAAGCAGTTGAACTGAGGTGAAATACAGAACCAACAACAGAAAAGACACATGGCAAAAATAAGTCAAAACATAACAGCTGTAACCATCAATGTAAATGGGCTTAACTCACCTATCAAAAGAAACAGGCTAGCAGAATGGATCAAGAAAGAAGATCCAGCAATATGCTGCATACAAGAGACACATTTAACCCAAAAAGAAATACATAGATTGAAAATCAAAGGATGGAAAACAGCATTTCATGCAACAGGAACCCAGAAAAAAGCAAGGGTAGCTATCCTAATCTCAGACAAAGTAAACTTCAAACCAAGACTAATAAAGAGAGACAAAGATGGCCATTACATACTTCTGAAGGGAGAACTCCAAGAGGAAGAAGTGACAATCATTAATATTTATTTGCCAAATATTAGTGCACCTAAATACATAAAACTAATATTGAGGGATAGGAAAGATCAAATAAACACTAACACAATTATAATGGGAGACTTCAACACCCCACTGTCACAAATAGACAGATAAACTAGACAGAAAATTAACAAAGAAATATCAGAACTGAATCATCTCTGTGAACAAATGGACTTAGCAGATGTCTACAGAGTGTTCCACCCTACAATAGTGAAATACACATTCTCCTCACCTGAACATGGGTTGTTCTCCAAAATAGACCACATACTAGCTCATAAAGGATACTTAAGTAAATGTAAGGGAATCGAAATTATGCCATGCATACTATCAGACCATAGCACAATAAAACTAGAATTCAATGGCAGCAGAAACCAAAAAAAAAAAAAAAAAAAAAAAAAAAAAAAAAAAAAAAAAAAAAAAAAAAAAAAAAAAAAAAAAAAAAAAAAAAAAAAAAAAAAAAAAAAACACATAACCACATGGAAACGAAGTAATATCCTACTAAATAACAGTTGTGTCACAGAATAAATTAAAGAAGAAATTAAGCAGTTTATACAGTTAAATGATAGTGACAATAAAACATACTGGAACCTATGGGATACAATGAAAGCAGTGCTGCAGGGAAAGTTTAGAGAAAGAGCTCTAATAAACAACTTAATGTTGAACCTCAAACAATTAGAAAAAGAAGAACAAATCAAACCTGAAGCTGATACAAGAGAGGAAATTATTAAGATCAGTGCTGAAATCAGCGCAATTGAGACCAAGAAATCAATACAAAGAATCAATGAATCAAAGAGTTGGTTCTTTGAAAGAATAAACAAAATAGACAAACCCCTAGCCAACCTTATCAAAGAAAAGAAAGAAAAGACCCAAATCCATGCAATAAAAAATGAAAGGGGTGAAGTCACAACTGACCCGTCAGAAATCCAAAGGATGATCAACACCTACTTCAAGAACCTATACTCAAGCAAGATGGAAAACACGGAAGAAATGGGCAGTTTCCTAGAAACATATGAATTACCAAAACTAAACAAAGAAGAGATAAAAACACTTAATAAACCAATATCAGCCAATGAAATTGAAGAGGTAATTAAAAACCTACCAACAAAGAAAAGCCCAGGTCCTGATGGCTTCACAGCCGAATTCTACAAGAAATTCAAAGATGATCGAATAACACTATTCCTCAAACTCTTTAATGAAATTGAAAAGGAAGGAGTACTTCCAAAATCATTTCTGGAATCAAGCATTACCCTAATACTAAAACCAGAAAAGGACCCAACTGAAAAAGAGAACTACAGGCCAATCTCCCTAATGAACATAGATGCAAAAATTCTCAACAAGATTCTGGCCAACAGAATACAACAAATTATCAAGAAGATTATACACCATGACCAAGTAGGATTCATCCCAGGGATGCAGGGATGGTTCAACATACGTGAATCAATATGTGTAACACACCATATCAACAAAGTTAAAGACAAAAATCACATGATCATCTCAATAGATGTAGAAAAAGCATTTGACAAAATCCAACACCCATTCATGATAAAAAAAAACACTACAGAAAATAGGAATAGAATGTGTATATCTAAATTTGATAAAAGCCATATATGACAAACCAATGGCCAACATCACACTAAGTGGTCAGAAACTCGAAGCTTTCACACTACCATCTGGAACAACACAAGGTCGCCCACTATCACTACTATTATTCAACATAGTTCTAGAAACATTACTCAGAGCAATTAGACAAGAAAAAGAAATTTAAAGGGATAAAGATAGGAAAAGAAGAAGTTAAACTATCGTTATTTGCGGATGACATGATACTCTACATAGAAGACCCAAAAAACTCCACCAAAAAGCTTCTAGATTTAATAACGAAGTTCAGTTGCATTGCCAGGGACCCAAAATCAACACCCAAAAGTCAATAGCATTCCTGTACACAAACAACAAACCCACAAAAAAAGAAATAACAGAAGATATACCTTTCACAATTGCAGACAAAAAAAAAACAAAATACCTAGGAATCTATCTAACAAAGGAAGTAAAAGATCTTTACATCGAAAAATACAGTACTCTAAACAAAGAAATTGAAAGGGATATCAGAAAATGGAAAGATATCCCATGTTTCTGGGTAGGAAGAACCAACATAGTGAAAATGGCTATACTTCCTAAATTACTATACAGATTTAATGCAATTCCAATCAAGATACCACCAACATACTTCAAAGAATTAGAAAGGACAATCATGAATTTCATCTGGAACCAGAAGAGACCCAAAATAGCAAAAACAATCCTAAGCAACAGGGGAAAGGCAGGGGGCATCACAGTCCCCGACCTAAAACTATACTATAAAGCTACAGTATTAAAAACAGCATGGTACTGGCAAAAAGACAGACCTGAGGATAAATGGAATAGAGTGGAGGATGCAGAAACAACTCCAAACACACTCAAATACCTCATCTTCAACAAAGGAGCCAAACATCCTCAATGGAAGAAAAACAGCCTCTTTAACAAATGGTGCTGGACAAATTGGCTGGCCACATGCCAAAAACTAAAACTAGATTCATGTCTCCCACTATGTACTAAACTAAGATTGAAGCGAGTCAAAGGTCTAAACATTAAAACAGAAACACTAAATTTACTAATTTACTGGAGAATAGAATAGGAAGAACCCTCGAAGACATAGGTATAGGGAAAAAATTTATGGACAGAACCCAGACTGCATGGGAAACAATACAAAGAATCAGTGCTTGGGACCACATGTTATTAAAAAGCTTTTGCACAGCAAAAGAAATCACCAATAGAGCAGGACGAAAACCCACAGAATGGGAAAAAATTTTTGCTAGCTATCCATCAGACAAAGGTCTAACATCTAGACTATATAAAGAACTCAAAAAAATCAAACCTCTCAAATTTAAAGACCCAATCCAAAAATGGTCAACTGAAATGAATAAACATTTCTCAGATGAAGAAATAAAAATGGCAAATAAACATATGAAAAAGTCTTCAACATCACTAGTCATTCAAGAGATGCAAATCAAAACAATGTTAAGATTCCATCTCACTCCAGAAAGAATCGTGTTTATGAAAAATCAACCAACAACAAATGCTGGAGGGCCTGTGGGGAGAAAAAAACCCTCCTCCACTGTTGGTGGGAATGTAGACTGGTCCAGCTACTGTGGAAATCAATATGGAGATTCCTCAAAAAACTAGAACTAGAGGTTCCATTTGATCCAGCTATTCCCCTACTAGGGATCTTCCCAGAAGAATTTAAATTGTCATACCACAGAGATATATGCACAACCTCTCCGGCTGCTCTCAGAGAAGAGACCGCAGAATCGAAGGGTTCAGCTTGATACATACCTGAGTGGTGCATATGCGAAACACTAAAAACTTTAAGAGCAAGAATAAATTATCAGCAAGGTTTCAGATGTTTAGAGAAGCTAGGAAAAGAAAACGAGGGAAATGGTAGGGAATGTCTACAAGGGTGAAAAACTCATGTAGCAGTTGTAAGAGATTAAAAATGTGGAAAAATGAAAAATTATCATCAGAGTGGAATAGGTGGAGTTAAAGTTCTATGACTGGGAGTGGAATAGGTTGCGGCCATGCAATAGATCAACAAAGGGCAGAGTTAGAAGATACTGGAAGACAATGCCAAGGATAAACCCAAGTACTAACTATGAGCTTTGAGTGTTAACAGTTGTCGATGTAGCTTCATCAGTTGTAAACAACGTGCCACTGTGGTGGACGGCGTTGATAATGGAGGTGACCACGCATGTGCGGGGTGAGGAGTATGTGGGTCATCTCTGGACTTTCTGCTCATTTTGGTTACGAAGCTAAAACTGCCCCCAAAAGAAAAGCTTATTTGAAAAATGTATTTATTAGTACATGTTTAGAATTTCATGCTATTTATAATCATCTTGGGCGTGGTCACATACACCTATAACAGCTTGTTTCTCTTTTTATATTCCCTCCCTCCCACTGGTTTCTCATTCCCTTTTTCACACTTGATATTATTTGTCTTAACTCATGTCGTGGTGTATAGCATTTACATTAATTGGGGTACTTAGGTTTCTATACATGGCACATCTTTATTCTTATTTCCTCTTGCCTTCCTCCTTACCCCTCACCCTCATTCCCTTGGACCACTTCACTATTCCGGGAGATCCATCCCTTATCCCTTTCCATCCATCCTATATCATTTTCTTTGTACTTTGCCCCACTCAAATAAGAGGTGTCATACGGTATTTAAGCTTGTGTTTATTTCACTCGACATTATATTTTCCAAGTGCATCCATTTTCCTAAAAATGCCTCAAATTTGTCATTCTTTATAACCAAGTAGTATTCCATTACATGTAGTTACTGCATTTTGTTTATCCGATCATGTTTATACAGGCTTCTTCCATGATTTAGCTGTTACAAATTGTGCTGCTATGAACATTGATATGCATGTATCACTGTAGTATGATGATTTTGGGAAAGATGCCTCGCACGATTATAGCTGGCTCGTATGAAATTTCTAATTTCTGTTCTTTTAAAAATCTTCATACTGATTTCCAAAATAGTTGTACTAGTTTGCATTCCCACCAACAATACAGTAAAGTTCCCTTTTCATCACAACCATGCCAGCATTTGTTATTGTTTGATTTCCTAATGAGGGTCATTCTTTCTGGAGTACGATGGAATCTTAGGGTTGTTTTAATTTGCATTTTTCTAATGGCCGGAGATGCTGAACACTTTTTCATGTATCTGTTGACCATTTCTATTTCTTCATCTGTGAAGTGTCTGTTCATTTCTCTTCCCCATCTCTTAACTGGGTCTTTGATTTTAGGTGGTTTAATTTTTTGAGTTCTTTGTATATTCTAGATATTAGTCTGCTGTCTAGGGAAGTAGCTAGAAAAAATTCTTTTTCTCCTTCTGTAAGTTGTCTCTCTACTGATCGATTCTTTTGCTGTGCGGAAGCTTTTTAGTCTGATATAATTCCATTTGTTGATTCTTGTTGCTATTTCTTGTGCAATTGAGGTTGTTTAGAAAATCCTTTCCTACACCTGTGTGCTCAAGTTTTACCTAGTTTATCTTTCAGAAGGTTTAATGTTTCTGTTTTAATGTTTAGATATTTAATCAATTTTGAATTTAGTTTAGTATATGGTGAGAGATAAGTATATTAGTTACCTTTCCAGAGCCAATGGTTTGCAAAAGGGCAGATTTAATACAGGACACTTACAAGTTACAACTTGGCTTGTTCATCCATAAGCCAAATGCAGGAAGAGTGCTGAATGTCTAACTATACATTGGAGACCCAAAAGACCCAACCAAGGGCTGGGAGCCCACAGCACTGTCCTGTGCACATCCACATCTGCAGATCGTGGCTGAAGAAATCTTTACTGGAACGGAACCAGAAATATGATGCTCACAGCAGAGGTGAAGACCAGAGCTTCCCTGAAGCAACAACAGCCATCCTCAATGACAGCAAGGCCCTGAGCTCCTTCTTCGATGAGAACAGCCGAGTCCCTTCAGGAGAACCAGCCTCAGCAGAGCTTCTCCTGAGAAACAGCCCACAACTGTCTTTTGCTCCCATTCTCCTTTATGTTGTATCAGCAACAATTCTCAGGTAAATCCTCTATGCCCAGAACCACACCAATCAGTCCAGTTAGGTGTCCTGGCTCAAGCTGACCACAATAAGGGTCCAGTTTCAGTCCTCTGCAAACAGATAACCAGTTTTCCTAGCACCACTTGTTGAATAGGCTATCTTTCCTCCAATGTATGTTTTTGGCTGCTTTGTCAAAGATCAGACAGTTGGATATGTCTAGTGAGGTTTCTTTATCCTCAATTCTGTTACATTGATCCACATGTCTGCTTTTGTTCCTCTGCCATGCTGTTTTTATCACTATTGTTTGAAGTCAGTTATTGTTATGCCACATGCTTTGATCTTACTGGTCCAAAATAACTTTTGCTATTCTGGTCTCTTCTGGCTCCATATGAATTTTAGAACTGTTTTCTGTAGCTTTGTAAAGTATGCTGTTGGTATTTTGATTGGACTGCACTGAGTCTGTATAACAGTTTTGTTAGTGTGGCCTTTTTGACAATATTGGTTCTGTGTATCCAGGAGCAGGGGATCTCTTTCCATTTTTCTGATGTCCTTTTCAATTTCCTTCTTTAGGGTACTTCAGTTTTCTTTGTAGAAGTCTTTCACTTGCTTGGTTAGGTTAATTCCTAAATATTTTATTTTTCTTAAAAATACTGTGAATAGTATTGTTTTCATAATTTCCTTCTCATGCCATTCATTGTTGGTATACACAAATGCTAATAATTTTTGTGTGTTGGTCTTGTATCCTGCTAATCTGCTAAAGTTGGTTATTAATTCTAAGAGTTTTTGGTGGAGTTCTTTGGGTCTCCTATGTAGAGTATCATGTCATCTTCAAATAATGATATTTTGAGTTCTTCCTTTGCTATGTGTATCCTTTTATTTCTTTCTCTTGCCTAATTGCTCTGGCTAATATTTCAAGTACTATGTTGAATAGGAAGAGGTGATAGTGGACATCTTTATCTTAGTCCTGATTTTAGAGTGAATGATTTTAGTTTTTCCCCATTTACTATGATGCTGGCTATTGGTTTGTTATAAATATCCTTTATCGCATTTAGGTATGGTCCTTCTATACCTGTTTTCTTCAGGACTTCTATCATGAAGGGGTTTCAGATTTTGTCAAGATCCTCTTCTGTGTCTATTGATGTGATCATGTGTTTTTTTTACCTTGCTCTTGTTTATGTGATATTTTCGTTTATAGATTTATGTATGTTGAACCATCCTTGCATCTCTGAGATGAACCTACTTGTTCATGATGTATCAGCTTTTTGATAATGTGCTGCATTCTATTTGCTAATATTTTGTTGAGAATTTTTGCATCTATGTTCATTTAAGAGACTGGCCTGCAGTTCTCTTTTTTAGTTGGATCTTTATCCGGTTTTGGGATCAGAGCGATTCAGACTTTCATAAGTGAACTTGGGAACACTCCATCCCTTTCAATTTCTTTGAAGACCTTTTGGGGTATTCATAATATAACATCCTTAAAAATTTTCTAGAATAAAGCAGTGAATTCATCAGGTCCTGGGCTTTTTTCATTTGGCAGATTCTTTATTACTGAGTCAACTTTACTGCTTCTTACTGGGTTATTAAGCATATTTATGTCTTCCTGGGTTAGTTTTGGGAGTTTGTAACCCTGAGGATCTGTTCATTTCTTCAAAACTTATTAGAGTATAAATTTTCAAAGTAGTTACTATCTTCTAGATTTTAACAGTGTCTTCTGTGATTTCGCCTTTTTCTTTCCTAATTGCATTGATGTGAGACTTTTCTTTCTTTTATTTGCTGAGTCTATCTAAAGGTTTATCTATTCTATTTATTTTTTCAAAGACCCAGCTCTTCGATTCATTGTTTTTGTTTTTTGTTTTTTTTAGTCTCAGTTTCATTGATTTCTGCTCTGATCTTTATAATGTCCCTAAATTTTGGTTTGGAGCTGATTTGTTGTTGTTTCTCAAGTACCTTAAGATTTCTCATAGGTTATTTATTTGGGCTTGCTCTGTTTTCCTAATGTGAGCATTGACTGTGATGAAATTTCCCCTCTAGGACTGCTTTCACACTTTCCTAAAGATTTCATTGAACTGTACAGTTATTTACATTAACTTCCAGAAATTTTTTAAGTTCTTCTTTGATTTCTTCTGTGACCCATTGGTGGTTTAGGAGTATGGTGTTAATTTTCTAGGAGCTTTCATCTTTTCCAGAATTTTCTAGGAGCTTTCATCTTTTCCAGAATTTCTTCTGTCCTTGATTTCTATTTTCATTGCACAGTGGTCTGTCTGATAGTATGCATGGGGTATATTTATTTAATCAGGCTTTGTGGATAGTGTGTGACCTGTTTTGGAAAAAATACCAATGCGCTGCTGAAAAAAACGTATACTTTGTTGTACAAGGGTGGAATATTCTGTATACATCTATTAAATCCATGTGTTCAAAAGTGTGATCTGGCTCTGAAAATTTTTTATTGATTTTTCATTTAGTTGATCTATACCTTCGTGAAAGTAGGGTGTTAAAATCCCCTACTATATTGTGTTAATGTTGATTTGGTCTTTCAATTTCAGCAGGTTTTGTTTTTTTAAGATAGATGCTCTAGTATTTGTTGCATATATGATATATGTTTATTTTTGTTACCTCTTCTTGTTGGATTGCTCCTTTAACTAGTATGTAGTGACCATCTTTGTCTGTTCTGATCAGTTTTTAACTTGAAGTTTGCCAGGCATGATATTAGAATTGCTACCTCTGCTTGCTTTCAAGGTCCTAGTGCATTTTCCATCCTTTAATTTTTTTATCCTTTAATTTTTAGTCTATGAATATCTTTTTTGATTAGATGAGTTTCTTGAATGCAACAAATTGTTTGATTTTGTTTTTTGATTCAGTCTGTCAATCTGTGCCTTTTGATTGGACAGTTGAGGCCATTAACATTGAGAGATACCACTGAGATGTATTGATTATTTACCATCCTTCCCTTCTTTAACTGTTGGTGTATCATTTGGGTTTCCTTTCCTGATGTTTTTTGTTGCTATTTATCCATTGACCTTGCTAGTTTCCTTTGTGTTTTTAGCTTTGTCCAATTTCTTGTTTCAGTCAAGAATATCTTTTATTTTCTCCTAGAGCTAGTTTAGCACTCACATGTCTTCTGAGCTGGTCCTTTTTCATGAAAATAGCTTATTTCTCCATCTACTTTAAAGGATACCTTAGCTGAGTAAGTTAATCTGGGTTGGAAGTTATTTGCTCTTAGGGTTTGAAATACTTCACTCCAAGTCCTTCTGGCCTCCAGGGTTTGTGCTGAGAAGTCTGCTGTGATTCTAATTGGTTTACCTTTTATAAGTGATTTTTTGTTTTTCTCCAGATGCCTTTAAAATTCTGGTTTTTGCTGAATATATCTGAATTTAATAAGGATATGCCTTGGCGAAATTCTCCTTTCATCATAATTGTTTGCTGTTTTGTAAGCATTGCTTGCTTATATTTTAAATTCTTTTCTCATATTTGGGAAATTTTCTTCCATAATTTCTGTAAGCATGTTAGTACATCCATCTGTGCTATCTTCTAGTTTTTCTCTAACTCTGATTAGCCTTAGATTGATCTTCTTCTTGTCATCTAGTAGCTGCTGGATAGATTCCTCTTGTTGTTTTATTTTATTTTGGATTTCTTTGAGATTTTTACCATAATTTACTTTTTGTACTCAGTAAGAGACACACGATCTTCACATTGATCATTTCTGCAATGTATGAATTGTATGTTGTTTTTTATTTCAGGTATTTATGTCTGACATCTTTTTGAGAATTCCACATCCTTGTTGAATCAGTCATTCAAATTTTGATCTCTTTTGGTTAGTTTGTCCAGTTCTTTACCTATATCTCCAAAATTCATTGTGGGCATATTGCTGTGAACTTTTGACTCATTTCCACTTTGAATGCATCTATTTTCTTCATCCTTTCTATGAACTATTTATAGATTTCTGCTACCTGGCATTTATTTTCTTCTCCCTTTTTGACTCCTTACTCTGCCTTGGGGTGAGGTGAATGGAAATCTGATTCCTTGTTTCCCATTCCCCTATGTGCATCTGTGTTGGTTTGTATCTATGTTATATGGCCCCCTGTTTTCCCCGCCTTTTTCAAAGCGGTAGCTACTACAGGGACTAGAGAAGTGAGGAGAGTCTATGGCCTTTTTAGAGATTTTTAGTAGGATGTTTCTTCTCCATGAATATTTTTCAGCTTTGTATGTCTGGTGATAGTATTTACTCCTTCTGTTATTTACTTTAAGTGATTTTGACTGTCCCTATGTTATGCTGAAAGAATTACTTCTTATTATAATAGCATCCTCAGATTCAGTCTTACAACACTCCCATATGATAGTCCTTGTGGTTACACTTCCCCCTTTGCCTGTTGTGTATGAATACTAAGACGGTTTATCATTTGCGGTTGCTCTTCAGTGAGGTAGGTGGGGTGGGGAGAATTTGAGGTGTTCGGATGAGAAGTGTTAGACACTAAGTGGGGGTTGGAGGGGAGAATAATGGTAGACAAGAAGAAAAGATTGATGTGGGGTCTGATTTTATTGGAGTGCTTTTAGTCGAGTTGAAGCTTTAATATTGAGAGTTTTCGGAGGATATTTTGTGTGGACAAGGACAAGATATGGGAGAGAGGGGGTTCACTTTGTCAATGAGAAAAGCTATGTGGTATGTGAACTTGCTTATAAGGAGGACAATAAGTTAGGTAAGACTGAAAAGACAAAGGTCAGGATGGGGAGCATCAAGGAGCTATACTAGTGAAGACAGCTAAGTATGTTGAATTTAAAGACTTAGGAGGGAGAGTTAATGTGTTTGCAAAAAGAATAAAATAATATTTTAGTAATATTGTCTTGAGGGTTTCAGGTAGGACACTAGATAACAAGCTGAGACAAGGGAGAGAAACTAGACACCCATCAAACCAGTGAAAGAAAAATTATACAAGAACATAACATAACCCATAGTACTAAATAAATCAGGAAACATACAGAAACTTATACCAACAAGATGCTTTGATCCCTCCATCACAATACTGAAGCTAATTCAGACTCAGGACCTCTTTCTGCCAGCTTGCAAGCATTCTTGCAGACTCTGACTTGGTCGAAGTTCTTGGGTTAGGGACGCTTGTTGTCCTCCCTGGGTATGACAGTGGATTTAGCAGACAGGTTCACAGGCATGAGATTGTCCACTGAGCCAAAATTGTTCCTATGTAATCAAATCAACTACAGCAATAACAAGCTAATCTGTTACAGTGGTATCTATCAGGGCTAGTCGAGAAATAACATACTATAAAACCCTGATTGGGATCTCTCTTGAGCCTAGAGAAGAAATCCACAGCTGTAGTATACACATGATAACAACCCAAGCCTTGACCCACAGTTAATGTGCACTAATGCAATGACTGCGTCTCTCCTACTGGTGAAAAACAGCATTCAACAGTTATTTTACAGAATCAGTTATGAAAAGCACAAGGGCTAGGGGACCAAGTAATGCCAGGGGCGGGGAGATAAGAGAAAAAGAGAAGTATGTTTTAAGTCCTCTGCTCTGTGGTATGGGAAGGAGAAAATAGGAGGAGGGGACAAGAGATCCTACTGATGTTAAAGGTATGTTTTTATATATTTAGAAAATAATAAAAGGGAAAGACTAGGTACAAAAGTGGTAGTGAGAAATGGGGATGGGAAAGGATTCTATGATTGATACAAGTATTAGAGAAAAAGTTCAAGGGAGATAGCTGAAAAGGTGGCGAGGAAGAAAAAGTAAAATTGAGAATGAATAAAGCATAGGCAAAAGAGCTCAGGCAAAGAGGGATAAGTAAAAGTACAAGGGGTGTCAATGAACAAAGGAGAATTCCTTTACCCTCTATAAATTGAATTGGGAGGAAAAACAAGACGAGAGTAAGTGATGCACATAAACAGACACACTCATAAAAAAAAAAGTCTAAAATAAAGGAATAAAATTGTGGGGGGATGTACAGAAGGAGGAAAAGAGCAAAGAGTAAAAAAATTAAAAAACATTTTTAAGTAAAATAAAAATTAAAAATGATATGATCAAATATAAAATAATAAAAGAAAGTTTTCTATTGTTGTGAACACATGGCTCCTTTCCTCAGGCTTGGGATAGAGAACAGAGCTCAGGACAGGATGTGTATTTGTTCACACCAGAAATCTAATTGCAACCCTAACCCAAGTGAGGAAACAGAGGTTACAGGACCCAGAAGTTGCCTTGGAACTCATGTGAAAGTAGACTCAACCACCTCATGGTCCCATAAACACTACTATTCATGCTCCTGGAAGGTCAGTATTCTAGATAAAATCTAAGATTTAATCCAAGCCAAAATAAAACAAGCTATTCTGGGGGTGAAATGAATATTATAGGGTAGTTTGTTTTTTCATGGAACAGGGACAACAGAGGGAAAGCAGTAAAGAGTTAGAAGAATAAAAATACAGAAATGCTGAGTTGGGGACAAAAGACAAAGTGGGATGGACATGATAGGTCTGTATCACCACAGGGCATTACATTTTAAGCAGTAGCCAAAGACAACTGGAATCGGGGACATGGAGAACTGGTTGACCTCCGCATTATGAAAACACAGTTCTCAGGAGGTAAATTGAACACTGCTATGGATTGGATCTGGAGCACCACCGAAGACTGGTGTGTGAAAGGTCTGGTGCTCATCCTGTGGCACTACTGGAAGGCAGTCAGAATTTAAGGGGTTTGGGGGTCTAGTGGATGGAAGTTAAATAACTGGGGATCCATCTTTCAGCAGATATGGGGACCCCAATTCTTTTCTCTCCTTACTTGCTGACTGCCATGAGTGAGCAGCTTTGCTCCACTGCCTGCTCCCCGCCATAAAGTTCTGCCTCACCGTAGGCCCAAAGCAATGAGACCAAGTGACCATAGACTGATACCTCTGACACGTGAGCCAAAAAAACTTTCTTTTTATATATTGATTATGTTAGGTGTTTTTTATTTTTCCCACAGAAAAAGGAATCTAATACAGATACACAACAGCTTACATTTTCAAACATACCTATCTTACTGGAAGTCATTCACGAATGCAAGTAAATGATTGAATAAGTGCATGAATAAAACTATCATCAATAAATCAAATAATAACCAATGCTGGGGAGGCTGGAGGGGAAAAAGGAACCCTCCTATATTGTTGGTGGAAGTGAAACTAGTACAACCACTATGAAAATCAGTTTAGAGATTCCTCAAAAAACCTTAAAAATAGAAAATTCATTCAATTCAGCTGTTCATCTAGGTATCTCTCCAAAAGTGTTAAACACATCATATTACAGTTTTACACACATATCGATGTCTATAGCAACACAACTCATACTAGCTAAACTTTAGAACCCCCTGATATCAGTTAACAGATGAATAGATAAAGAAAATGTGGTGTTTATACACAGTGGAGTATTACTCTGCCATAAAGCTTAACTTTGAATCATTTGTAGGAAAATGGATACACCATGAGACAATAATGTTAAGTGAAATAAATCAGACATATGAATTTAAATTCACTTGGCTTCTGTCACATGAGAAACCCAAAACAGAAATAATATAAAGAGCAAAATAAAAGATATATAATAGGAAACAGGGAGATAGATATTTTGCAGATGGGAAGAGGACCAAGAGATGGAGGAGAAGGGAAGGGAAGTAAAAAGAATTAATATGTGTTACATCCATATACCAACTCCACACAATGAATGTAATAATTTATGTACTGCCAAATACTAATAAAAATTTAAAAATTTTTAAAAGGTTAATTTTAGTGCTTAAAATGATAATAAATCAGAGCCAGGTAAAGATTATACATTATAAGGTATTGAAAATTAAATTTAGAGTTCAGAATAGTGTTATTCTGGTAAGATTTTAAATAAATTTTTCCCAATACTTAAAATCAATGAAGAAATGACCGATTCTACAATTTTTGTCTCTAATATGAGCAATTTTCAAATGAGTCATGCTCTTCTTTCTTAAATGTTTTCAATGTTGTCTTAATCTCATTACCTCCTTTCCTACTTATATATTGAGTACTTTTCTCACTTTTTGGTAACTCTGTTTCAAATTCAAAATTGACAACAGAGTCAAAGAACTATTTTGTGCCTGAAATCAGTTTCACACTACAATTGGGAATCATACTTTGGGATTCCCTCAAAAAGATCTTATCTATTTCATCTTATAACAGCTTTAAAATGGTGTCATTTCAGAAAGGTGGTTATTTTCTTGATACATTCTCCATAGCGATGGAAAAATATTTATACCACTTTTAAGTTTAAAAAATCTTTTCATTTATAATTATACTCTAGTATAAAATAGGATAGGAAGTTAGAAAGAATGTTTTTCCCAAACTTTTCTATTCGATTTAAGCACCGCTCCATCATAATTTCTTGTTCTTTCCCACCATTTTGGTCCTTCTTATGCATGTGCTTAAACTCTCCATCAGTCTTTTATAAGGAAAAATTCTCTCATTCTCTCTCTCTCTCTCTCTCTCTCTCTCTCTCTTTCTCTCCTTCCCTCCCCCTCCATCCCTCTCCCTCTTTCCCTCCCGCTTTCTCATTTTTTAAGCAATACTCTATCAAAGTGTTAAGTTCTCAGATTCAGGCTGCTTAACACAGATAGGACATGTCTGATTCTAAAAACATGTACCAGCCTCAAAAGATAAGCCTCAGTGACTAGTCATACTGTTTAATAAAAGACGGTGCATTAAGAATAGGATACCAAATTTGTAGCTGATTTATGAACATTTTATCATTTAATTTACCAATATCTCAAGGAAGAGTCAAGGAGATTACAAACATCCTCATGGCATTGGCAGCCAGTGTATTGTTGATGGTACTGACTAGGGAGGTTACACTTGTGGACATTTGCATTTTCATTTATAATGAAGAAAACAATGTCTAGTCCATTGTAGATGATTTAAATGACAGATCATAATCATCTTTTTGTAGGCTTTATAATATTTGTTGTCAGACTCTTCTGAGTGACTTCTAATAGGGTCTCGGCAAGATGCCACAGACAAGCACTCTCACCATAGCTGATTCATAAATGCCTTTGGGGTTGCATCAGAATCCAGTAAACCCTGAGGTTTGGTAAGACAGTCTGCAGAGGTTCAGCTGGAACTGCCTATTAGCCCACTGAGCTCTCTTGAGCCCTTGATACTTAAGAGCAAGTTTCATATAGGTAACACTCGGCATCATTGTCTCTGCTGAGCAGTTAAGTTTTACACACTTCCTCTTAGGAAGGATAGTTTGAGGAGAAGACCGTAAAAACACTACCTTCATTCTGTTCCTGTAATATAGAAATGTACAGTTTATAATTTAAATGATAAAACCAATAATTAAATGAAGCAATGTCCTTACAACAAGTCACTATTTCCTTCTTCCATGTGGAAATGATGCTCATGATCACCGTGGAATGGTTTTTTGGTTTCTCTTTCCTCTGTTTGTGTCTGTCTCTGTCTGTGTGTGTGTTTGTGTGTGTGTGTGTGTGTGTGTGTGTGCATGCACGCACGTGCATTTCACAATTAAAGAGAAGATGACTTATTTTGTTTACTGCTTTACTCCAAGAGACTAGAACAGGGACAGTTACATAAACAATAAATAATTATGAGATGAATGTTTGTATTAGCAACTTATCTCAAGCAGAAACAGATTTAAGGGGCTGACCTCTGGGCAGGTGCTCAGATTGCCTACCTAGGCAGGAACCAACACATCAGTGAGATGACATGAATCAAATTTAATGACCAGAAGTTTTCTCAGGAGCAAACGGGTGAATGGTAGGATTCCTCTATCTAAAGAGAGAGGCGCAAGAAACAGCAGCACTTCATCCGGGATGTGCATTTGCTTACATTCAAGGGAACATTGCAAGGTGGGACATGAAATACGGGACAAGAACAGTGTTATTCTGGACAATGGCGGAGGAGCTGATTGCTTTCGCCAGCCCCCACCCTCTCTGTGCAGACCTCTTCACTAAGCAGGAAGGGGATTTCACCTAAGAAGGTAAGAACTGCTCAGTCCTTCTATGCTTACAGTGAAAAAAAGGAGAAACTGTTAGCTCTAGTTTTCCATATAACATTATGTTCTACCCTAATATTTCTGTTTCTCAAACAATACCAATACACATTCTTATTTTCCTCTCCATTTACAGATTTTCTTTAAGTGGAATATTTGGGTCCAGTTTCATTGGACATTTTCATTCTTTCCTAGATTTCTTCCTCTATGCCACCCTTCTGGTTGGTGGTTGGTATTGTTTAACTGCAACCTAATTTCTCTTAAGTCTACCTGTCACAATTTACAAATGACTTGGAAAATTATTTAAACTTTTTCAGCCGCAGTTTCCTCAGCTGTAACATTAGGTTAGTAATAGCCACCTTGAAGGTCATGCTGATAATTTAATGATGTAGAAAATTTGTATAAGTGGTGTATTAGCAAGATGATGGAAAACAACATCACCCTCTAATAACCCCCCCAGAGCAACAATAATTTGGAATCTGTTTACAAATAAAACTGCCTTTTTGAAAATTTCTGGACCCAGGTAGGAAACTATAAAATCTTGGTAGTGTTCAAAACCAAGGAGAGTGATTTTGAAGGGCTAGCCCATGCTCAGTGATGGGTTCAACAGCTGTGGTCCTGACTATAAACTTGGACACAGCCCCAGAGGCCTGGCAGACTCAAACATGGGGCCACCCACGCCATCTGCCGATGGAAGATCCCTGCCTGTTCACCCGTGCCTCAGGTAACTGGCCTGCCAAACTCGGTTCCAGTTACAGACCCTGAAAGGGCCTGTAACCTGGCTCTAACCACTTCAGTCATGATCTAGGAGCCAGCCTTCCCGGGGTTACAGCAGGATACAGGCTCTTGCATATTCACAAAAGGAAGCTTGCCAAACTCAGTCCATCTGCAGATCCAAAGCAGCCCTGTGACCTGCTCTTCAGCAGAACAGGGAACTTGTACCTACTCTAGAATCTGGCATGAAACACACCTATGTATATCCCTTGAGATAGACCCCCTGACTTCGACCTCAGTGTGGTTCTGAAGAGGGCCCATGATTCAGTTCCAGCCCTTCTCAGCCACAGTCTGAAGCCAAGTCTACAGGCCCAGGGACTTTCCAAATGAACCACTGGAGACCTCCCAGGGACACCATGGGAACCACACTACAAGTGCATCTCATAACAGCCTTGCCATTTGCACACCTCACTGAAGACCCTGTACCAGATTCTGTCCCGGCACTAGCTACATTGACCAATGTCTTAGAAGCAATTACATTTGTTGAGCCACCAGGAAGAATTCACCAGCACCCAAGCTCATTATAATAGGCCTATAATTGTAGATTTTACTGCAGATTGAGCAGCAGCCACATGATTTGACCATAACCACACTCATCTGCTATCATAGAGTCAATTCCAACAGCCCAGGGAGCTGGGCTGGAGGAATTTCTTTCTCTGAAAAAATCAGCTATTTAAAACAGGAAAAAAAAAATGTGTTTACTCCTTCAAATGCGAGCGCACACGCTCGCGCATGCGCGCGCACACACACACACACACACATACACACACACCATTGCAAAACTGAATCAAGAAAGCTTGCCATCACAAAAGAAAATAATATATATCTATTACTAACCCCAAAGAAATGGAGAACTATGAATTTCCTTACAAATTGTTCAAGATAGTTGTCTTAAAGATTAATAAAATACCAGCACACAGACTGACAACTAAGCAAGATCAGAAAAACTATGGATGAATAAAATGAGAAGTTTAATAAAGAAATAAAAAGTATTAAAACAAAACAGAAATCCTGAAGCTATAGAATACAATGACAGAACTGAACAATTCAAAACTAACTTCAATAGCAGATTTGATCTTACACAATTATATTGCACCTTTTTATATATAATGAACACTGTAAAGATCCACAAAATATGTTAGATATAATAAATTCAGCCTGTAGAACACAAAGCCAATATAAAAAAATCAGTTTTATTTCTATATATCCCCAAAATAAAGACATATGAATGTGATTCCATTTATAACAGCATTAAAAATAATTAGAAATAAACTTATCTAAGAAAGTGAAAATGTGTACACTAAAATTCTAAGCATTGATAAAAGAAGTTATAGAAGACACAAATGAAAAGAGAACCAATGTTCATGGATTGGATGAATTAATATTGTTAAATTTGGCATACATAATCCAAAAGCTCTATTGATTCAATTAAATCTTATCAAAATTTTAACGTAATCTTTCACAATACGGAAAAAAAAACTTCTGAAATTGCTACAGAATGACAAAGTGCCTAAATAGCCAAAGCAATCTTGGGAAAGAAAATCAAAACTAGAGGCACCATACTTCCTGATATCACAAAGCTATCATAATCAAAACAATACAGTGTGGTCATAAATACAGATACATAGCCAATGGAACAGAATAAAAAGCTCAGAAATAAGCTCACACAATACAGCCAACTAATCTTTGATAAAGACACCAAGGTGAAAAGGTAGTCTCCTAAATAAATTGTGTGGGTAAATTGGATATTCTGATGCAAAAGAATGCGATCAGACCTTTATCTATGCCTTACCCGAGAAATACCTCAAATTGTGTTCAAGAAGTAAGTGTAAGACCCCAAATAATAAATCTTCTAGAAGAAAACATAGAGGGGAAAAGCTCCTGGATATTGGTATTTGTAATGATATTTTGGATATAATACCAAAAGCACAGTCAACCAACGCAAAGATAAATAATTGGGACTGCATCAAACTGAAAAGCCTCTGCATAACAAAGAACACAATCCAAAAAATGCAAAGACAATATATACCATATGGAAAAAATTCTGTAATCCACATACCTGATAAAGGATTAATACCCAAAATATATAAAGAGCTCATGAAACTTGATAGTGCAAACATTTTAAAAATAAAAAATAACCAACCCAAATGGGCAAAGATCCCTAATTGTTCTTTTCAATATAAACATAAAAATGACAAACAGGCATATGTAAAGATGCTCAACATCACTAATCATGAAGGAAACACAAATCAAAACACTTCTAAGGAGAGCCATCATTAAAAAGAAAAGAACTGACAAGTTTTTATAAGACGGAGAAAAAGGATGCCTTGTATACTATTGGCTGGAATACAAATTGATACTGTCTTCATGGAAAATATTATTGAGTTTCCCCAAAACTGTAAAAATAGGACCCCTGTATGATACAGCAACCCCACAACTGTATACATCCAAAGGAAATGAAATCAGTGTCCTGAAGAGACCTGTGCACCCCTGTGTTCATTGCAGGATTCCCCACAATATCCACAATACAGAAGAAAACTAAGTGTCTTTGCATTGATCAAGGGATGGAGAAGATGTGATTAAGGAATATAAAGTTTATTTTATTCAATTTTACATTTTCATTATAACACCAAAACATGTATTTTATATTATTTAAATATAAATTTACATATACTACACTATATATACACACAATTTTGTATTATTCAGACATGAAAAAGTAGGAAACCCTGCCATTTGCACCACCCATGAAATGAACCTGAAAGACATTCTGCTATGTGAAATAAGCTAGATACTGAAAACCAGATACAATACAATCTCACTTATATGTAAAATCTAAAAACATTAAACTCATAGAAGGAGAAGTAAGGATGGGATAGATGTGATGGGGAAGAGGTAGAAAGGGAGATACTGGTAAAAGGGTACACATTTTATTGTAAGATAAGTTCCAACCACCCAATGTACATTGCCATAATTATATTTAACAGCACTTTATTGTATGCATGAAATTTGCTAAAGAGATCTTAAGTTTTCTCTGCAACTACACAAAAATGGTAAGTACGTAAGATGATGGATGTGTTAATTAGCTTGATTGTGGTAATGTTTTCATGATGTATTTATATATCAAATCATGTTGAGGGGTTATTTTGTTTTGTTTAAGAGACAAGTCTTGTTACATTGCCCATGCTGGCCTCAACCTCCCAAGACGCTGGAATTACAGGTATACATCATTGTGTCCTGCTAAATCATCATGGTTTATAACTGAAATATATGTAGTTGCCAATTAGACTTTCAACAAAACTAAGGGAAGAAAAGGAAAATAGCATAGTGCAGGATGTCTATTAGATGTTCTATAAATGATGATAGGATAATGAGGAGCAGAAGGGAGAAGTAGGATGCAGAAGGTGAGATGTAACTACAACCTAATGCGCTTGCATCCCTAAAACTCATAAGTGACGCAGGCAACACAACAGACCATGGGAATATGCTTGGTGTAGAGAGTGTGACACATCTTGATTAGCTTTTGGGAAAACTCTGCAGGGAGATAAGAAGACACCTTTCAGGAGGGAGTCAGAACTGTCCTAGTGCTTTCTGCAATGCCAGTGCATTAAGGGGAACTGTTTTTAAAATATTGCTACTTTTTGCTACCTTAAAGTCCTTTTTATTTTATTCATTTATCTTGCTTATTTTTGTTGTTGGGAGAGAAATAGATGTATTAAAAAAACCACAGACTGATTCAAAAAATCATTACACTGCATACAATACTGTATTCTTTTTGTGTGGAACTGGGGAACCATGACTAGATTTTATAATTTCATTAAAAACATGCCCTCAGTTTTTACAAAAAATCTTTAAAAGATATGATTGGCTAAAGAGAGATTGATGCTAAGAGCTGTTTTACAGATTAAGAAAAGTAGAGCAGAAACTGGCTAGCTCCAGAACTAGTTATTTATTTTCAAATGAAGCATTTACCCAGATAAGCTAATTCTCCCTTTTGGTTATATTCTGTTGCATCCAGGTGAACTGAGTTCAATTTACCATGACTATTTATTATGACGAGTTTCCACTATGTAAAGCCCCACTTCTTTATTGCTAACTCAACTCTCCTCCCTGGATGAAATTATAATTTCAATTTGCATAGTGCCCAGGGGATTCAGTCAGGCACCTCTGTATGTGGACCAGGGATTGAGAGCGTTTCCTATTTTTGCAAATTATAAAAATGGAGATACGAAGATATATGATATATGCTTTACCTAAAATCACGCAATGATTTAATTCAGAATAGTAAAAGAAAATGTGTACTGTACTCCATGAGGTCTATAGCGCTTAACCTGGGATCTCCGGAATCTTGGAAAATCCAAGGATGGAATTTTGGTGACCTCGACCCCTGAATTATAAAAAATAGTAAACAGCTCCATGTATGGGCATTTGCAAAGGAAATAGTCCACAGCAGTCACTAAATCTTACTGTACTCTATGACAACCAAAAGGTTAAGAACAAATGTAAACTCTCCAACAGCTGGTCTAGCTGAGTAGGGTTTCTGTCCAATCTCAAAGAGATAGATAATTTACATGGCCACAAATCAGAAATATTTTCAGGGGCTCTGGCATCACTGTTGTCAGAAGAGACAGATTTTACACCTGGTTCCTAAAGGCCAGCATTGTGGCTACATGTAATAGGATGCATAACTATTTCTTCTTCACAGACTACCAAGGTAAAGACAACCGGACACCAAAATTAGCACTTCTGCCAGAAAATATATACATTTAAAAATCTTATGATTTAGCACCACTTATTTTGTAATTTTATATAATCAATAATTTGAACAAACATTTCTGCATCTTACACTATAGACCAAAATGTAAGGCCTGAAAAGAAATATAAGGTACAATTCTTCACTCTCCATGTTGTACAGTTCAGCTATAGACAAACACGTTACAGGTTAAGATGTAGGTAAGATGTGCGATAAAAATTATTACACAATAAATTGATAAATGGGTTGAGTTCTGAAAAGTTTAGCAGGTAAAAAATGGACATTTCTCATTTAATGCAGAAACCAAAACATACAAACTTCTCAATGGGAATTAAGAAAATGTACATTCCAGGGAAAAAGAAAAGCAGTGCTTGCTTTGATAAGAACATATTCGAGACAAGTTAACGAACATAGCAAAGCACCAAAAAACAGTGTAGGTTATATTATAAATATACTTTGAAGACAGAGTTGGCAGGATTTACTTATTAATTTTGATATGAGATAAGAGAAAAAAGAAAATCAAGGAGGACCCCAAGATTTTGGTTTGATCAACAAGAAATAGGAAGCTGTCATCCTTAATATGGGAAGACTAAGAAGAATAGGATCTTTGGAAAAGATCAGGAGTTTGTTTTAGAACATGTTAGGCCTGAGATGTGTATTAGATAAAGATGCGAATGCATGTAGGCAGAAGATACATACCTATTCAGAAATCAGAGGCGTGGTCCATAGAGGAGACATAATTTTGAGACTAGTCAGTGTAGGATAGTGCTTAAGAGGACAAAGCTAGACAAAATCACTTAGGGAGAAAAAGGAAGAAGGGAAGGTGATCATAAATATTCTAGTATGATTAGAGCCTGAAATGTGTACAAAGCACATTAGGTGAACCAAGAGAGTTAAGTAGGCTAGATCATAGAGAGCCTCACATCATATATGAGCAATATGAGACTTTATCCTGCAGGCAAAAGGAAGACACTACAGAATTCTCAAAAAGAAAGTAATGTGATGGGGTATGAATTTTAGAAACTGCGAACAAGGTACCAATTGACTACAAGGGGGCAGTTCTGACAGAAGGGAACTCAGAAGAAAGCTTTGACAAGAGTCTACAAGAGAGATAATGAGGACTTGGAGTGTATCACCAGCAAAGAGGACAGGCAGATTTGAACGAAGTTTACATAGTACACTGACAGAACTTAATGACCATTTAGATAGAAGAGTGAAGGGGAGAGAGAAAGCAAGATAGTTCATACATTTCTTTCTTAGATAACTGATTGGAGAACAGAATCATTAACTAGAGTAAGAATAAAAGACAAGGTTGGAGACAGGAGCTATGAAGACAAAGAAAAGAGTTTGAATAAGTTGAGTGGGAAATGTCTGTTAGGTATCTCGGCAATGATGCCCAGGAGCCTATTAAGCGGCTGGCCCTAGAACTGTGAATAAAGATTTAAGTTAAGATCAAGATTGGTCATCAGCTAACAAGCGGTACTGAGAAGGACCAGAGCGAAAGAGAACACCAGAATTTGCAAAGCTTGAAGGGAGAGCGGCTGGCAGCGAGCTGGCACGTGCAGGCAGGTGGTGGTCGGTGTGATGGGACAGAGAGGAACACAGAACCTGAAGACAAAGGCCGAGACCCACAGTGTCAAGTGCTTCATAATGCCCAGGAGCCGGAGGACTGCACACTGCTACTGTCTATTCAGTTTGGATTTTCAAAAGGCTTCGCTGTATCGAGGGAGGTGGTGGGAGTGAAAGTTGTAAAGTTTTGAAAATATAGGTACAAAAGAATGCAGTCTATATGGCTACTCTGAGACATTAAAATGAGTAAGAGAAGAGGAGGTGAAGTGAGAGGGTCAAAAGAGGAAGGAGAGCATTGTGCACCTTTGCTGCATTTATAAAATATCATTTGTATCTAAATACAAATGTTTTTCAAATTAAGATTTAACTCCCACCTACACCAGTCAGTGAAGCGACCTACAAAGTCCATCCTCAATCTTATGGTTCTCAAGTATGGGAGAAAAACAGAGAGAGAAGTGTCTGGTAATATTTTCCAAAATATATGGGAACACTCTTCCATTTGACTACACTCTACCCATTAGCAAGTTTCTATGTGCTAAACTGTACTGTGGCCTCAGCCTTGCTCTGTCCTGGGAGCAGGCTTTTGTGTTTCTGATTTGTCAATGACAAAACTTCTACTACAAGAATCAAAATGCCATCTATTCATGATCATCTTCACCTTCATAACCAGGTCCAGAGTTCCCGCCCTGTGTCGTAAAAGATTTAGGCTCCCTAATGCATGCACGGACAACAAGGTAGAAAGAGCAACTCTCTTCTTAGTAGGTTTTATCATGTGCACGGTGCAATAAGTAACTCACTTTTAAAGGCTTTGCTGTCTTCGTGCAGTACTCACAACACTTCATATTTTACTTCTGTTTAGCTGTAATTATCCATTCTTGATTATAATTTACTTCAAACTTATAAATTAATAGGTGTGCACTTTCATCAGTCTATGAACTATTCCTGGGAAGCTTTTATTCAAGGTAAATCTTTTCGTTCAGAAATTATATTCAAGTAGCAACGGTTTCTTAGCAAAAAAAAAAAAATAGCCAATATCACAATGGAATATTTAGAGACAAGTGAAATGATGTTTCAACATCAGAATTTTCAACACATTTAAAAGATGCTTTATAGTAGAAATAATAAGACCATTGATGCATTGATTCTGTAAATTAGACCCAGTGCAGGTGACATTGTTTTGGCCCAGAAAGCTGTGTAACTTCCTCCATCAAGTAGCATGAAAAATGAAGAAAAGGTGCGCAAAAGGAAGCAGAGATGTGGAGGGCCATGCCGATAGTTTACTGTTGCTGTTCCTTGGGACCCTTCACTCGTTTTCATAACAGGTAGTTTTGAACTCTTATTTTCAGAAAAAGCTGCCAAATCCTGCAAGTCCTATAATGTGCTGCTCCCTAATTAGTTTGGAAGCCTGTAGTTGTTTAGATTTAAGCCAGTCTACAAATTCTGCCAACTCATTTCAGCAGGATTGAGCAGGCAACTTGAAGAAATGGCTACATATTATTATTACTTGCTCATTTATTTAATTTTGTCTTTTGATCAAATCATGACACTAATACCAAAAAAAAAAAGGAAAAAGAAAGAAAAAAAGAAAGAAAGAAAGAAAGAAAGAAAGAAAGAAAGAAAGAAAGAAAGAAAGAAAGAAAGAAAGAAACAATCCACACAGCACAGAAGGAGCTTCTTTTAAAACAGCTAGGAGCTGGCTTTATTTCTTTGGACACAGCGATTTCATGTTTGAGCGGTCCTGTTGATGCTTAGAAATTGAGCACAGACTCCCTGGAACGACCGTCGGAGGTCAGCATACTTCGGGTAAAATCTGCAGGGTCAGTGATGAAAAACATGCATCATAAGAGACCCATTATAACATGTTATTAATGGGATTTGGCATCTGAGCAGCTCTACTTATTGTCTGGAGGCATTTTGTATATGTTTAACAAAAATCTTGAAAAGAAAGAAATATGTGTGTACCAGAACAGTGAGCACCATGTTCAGAATTTGTCAGTATGCTCCAGAGTTTACTAGGTAATAAGATCCCACGCATGTTTCCCCTTGCAATACGAAAAACGTCGAGACTGATCATGTTTCATTAATTGTTTCTGTGCATTCTCTGCACAATGTGGCTGCTTGACTGTTGTTTCCCTTACTCTGATCAGTTGTTTTTACTCTAAGTACAAAGAGAGAGGATGTACTCAAGGCTGCTGCAAAACCATAGGAAATGGCTTATATTGGGTACAGCTACCACTTCCTGAAGGGACTGTGAGGGTGCTTATTTCCAAAAGTTCTTTCATCAGCTCTTCCTGAATGCTTGTATGTAGATGCTTTACACGATTTCAGAGCAAAGCTGCTCAACATTTTATTGCACCACTATAGTTTCTACTTTTCTCTGTAACCATTTTTCCTTCATTTGAGGGCTTTTGAGAAGACACTGAATTAAATTGCCAGTTTGACTCTGTGCTAGACAGAGAATGATTATGAATTTTTGTGAAGTTGTTCTCATTCTTTTGATGAAAAGCATCAGTTACAAATCTAAGGACTGTATTTCCCTAGAAGGATCATGTAGATTTTAATCTTTCCTAATTATCACTGGATGTTTTACAGTAAGGACCAGCATACGCAATCCTTTGAATGGTGCGTCTTGATCACATTATGTTTGTACCCTGAAAGATTTGTCCCTCTAGCTAAAAGCAGGGGCAGAGCTTATTATATATACAATATTATTGTCAACCAAAAATATGATGTGGATTTAGTGGGAGTTGTCTCACCGGCCGATAGATGTCTTTTGAAGGAAAAGGTTTTTTATCTTGTTTCCTTACTCCCAGACTTACAACATCCATTCTCAATAATTTCTCCTCAACCTGAAATTAGTATTCCCCTGACACCAGGTCACTTGTCACAAGTTAATCTTTCCAACTCTGCTTTGACTCCAAATTATACCATTCTTCCTAGTAAGGAAGAAATCAAATTATATCATCACTTCCTAGGATGGTCTGGTACACCTGAACGGGTACAGAGCCATCTCTATTCTGTCGTCTGTGTCCCATAACCCTGTAAGTTGCTGTCTTCATTTTAGAACACATTATTACGCAGACTCCAAGTCTAAAAACCTAGAGTGACTCATGAGGAAGGCTTATTCCCCTTTCTCAAGTGTGCATTGAGACTCTGAAAGCAGTTCATTTCTACCAGCCTCAATTTCATCATGATAATACTGTTCCCAGCCTTCGACTCATCGCACCTACTCTCCCTTCTTGATATTATGTGCAAAAACACAAACTGAGACGTGTCACAGCACAGTTTCCAGCTTAAATTTCCAAGTACAAAAATCAATGAGGCTCTTTGCTCCCTGAAATGCCCTTTGCCCCAGACACTTTGCCTTTATGTCACTAAACACATGACAAAGTCTCCAGCCTGCAGCATGCTGGCCACATCCCCCATTGCCACTATTCGGGCCATGCCAGACAAAAGGGGGCAGTGCTGAATGAGATAATACACATCCAGAGTGCTTTGAAACCCCCCAAAGACAGATGCTTTATGAATACCAGACATTACTATTATGTACTCCACTGCTCCCTGACAAGGCAAAGTCTGCCCAGGTCGAACATCTGCAGCTTCGGTGTCCTCTCATAAATGTATTTTTACTTTTTCAAGCTGTTGCCCATTAACTTCTTGCTAATATTTCTGGTTATTCTGGGACTCTTTATTTAAACACTTAGTTAATTTTGGCACTTGTCGCCCTTCTGTCTTTGCAGATGTCACTTAGTATTCTTTACAAATTAGCAACACAATTAAGCAACACTGAATATCCATGTTTGCCCTTCTGTGTACCACCTCACTTTTAGATATGTTAAAATCTACACCATCATTTTGGAAAAAAAATCAACTTAATAAAGGCATTATTCCACTCTCAATCCTGCCCTGATCAATTTGGGTTAGATTGAAAGATCTAGAGTTTACCAAATATTTTGTCAATATTTATCTGTAGTGTACTCATTGGGCTTTTCATGAGTTATTCTTGTGTTCTCTTCAACTACATACTTTGAACAATACTGTATGTTTAGAAAGGAAATTACTAGTCTATGCCATTTTTCCTCTCAAAAACTTTCATAGTGGAAGTTTGCATTAATTTTCTCCCATTCTTTTACTAAGTGAAGAATCTGACCTCAAAAAAAAAAAAATAGCTTCTTAAAAAATAAAAATCCTTAAATGATTATCAAATAATTGGATACATTTTCAAAAATAATTAACTACATTCCAGCAGGCCTTTTGAGAACACTTTTTTGGGAGTAATTGAAAATAGATTCTTGTTTTTGTATTTAATCTTTGTTTCCCTGTGCATCAATGACAGTTTATAAACACAGGAGCACAACAGAACACTTTAGTCCCATGTCGGGGCTGACCAGGAATAGCATTTTCTTGACTTCTCAGCTAGCTGACATCCATCCTCCCCTCTGCTGGAGCAATTCTCCCTTCCCCACAGCGATACTCGTAAGTATCAGTGAGTTAATATTCCCGACAATCAGAAGCCCTGCAATAAAATGCATTGCACCAAAATCAGTAATCCCTTCCCAACATCTAAGCCTTTTATCACTACTCTTTTAAGAATCACCTTCTAAGAGCTCTTTATTCCATTATTCAAATTCTTCCTAATAGTCAAATGCCTTAAGATTCAATAGACTAATATTTTGGTCATCTACAATGGAAATCTGTGTTTCCCATATGTTGGAGAGCCAGATGGCTCAGGTTGGTCTTTTATTTGTCAGCTCTCTCTCCTCCTCTCAGTGTTTTAACAAAGACCATCCAGTTTACCAGTCCCCTACCGCCCCCCACTCTCCAGGGTTTGACAACAGGCTGAACCAAAAGATGAGCAACTTCTCAGCTGCTGGCCTCCAAAGGCACTCTCAGCATGGCCAGCCCCCACTGCTGTCCCTGCTGACTTTTTATGCAGCTCCTTGATTGAGAACTGGCCCAGCTGGGCATCCTGTTAACTCCTTTAACCCATTCCTGCCCAACTCGCTTCTACCAGGCCTGTTCCTCTTTAAGAGCAAAACTGCCATTTTAGGGAGCTTGCACTCAGCACCTACACCTGCCTCCCGTTTCACATCCTAATTGCCCAATCCTGACACAAAAAGAATTACAAGGAGATAATAATTGTTGCACACCTGCGATGCAGCAAATGCTCGGTTAGGCCCTTTTGGTAGTCATTCTTTTGGTTAAGACACAGAACCACCTAAGGGGAGGTGCGATTATTCTCATTGCACCGAAAAGTAAGCAGAGATTCAGAGATATTAAATAACTAGTCAAACATCTAAAAAGTGGTGAAATAAAATTGCCAGTCAGCTATATATAATTCCAATTCCATGCACGCAGCTCCCTTGAGACAGTCTAAGATAGAAATACACACACATATACACACACCATACACACACACACACACACACATCCATTAAGTGACTACATGTAACAGATGCTGACAGAAGCTAACCATTCAAGAATCAAAGTATCAGATCTCAGATTTCAAGGATAACACAAACCAAAACGAAAACATATCTCTGAAATACAAAGTGATAAATCATGTAAAATATGAAAACATATAAGTTGTTGGGGGGCACACAAAAGGGGAATAACGGAGTACGCCTTTTCCTGAGGCAGGACAGGGTGGCTGCCATCTTCACATCTGTACCACCCTTTATGTGTGTATTCTAATTGCACAACTTTCCCTCCGAGTCGTGGAAGATACTTGCTACAGCACAGCATATCACTATACCGGGAGTAGGCAAGCAACTCAAAATAACTTGACAAGCACAGAGAGACAACTAAAAGCAATAGCACCTTCCAAGCTGGAGGAGATAATTGAAAGTACATTGTCCTACACCACACTGTATACGTAAGGCATCCGTACCAGGAAAGTTAACACGGAGAAGTCCTTCTCTAGGGACACACGGCTGAATGAATATACACATGTCTTCTACAACTTCTACTAGCTAATTTTCTAGGTGTGTTAGTAATTAAGCTATTAATTCTCAGTGAACTCGCTCTTGCACACTCTTGTGTGCCGTGATACCCTTCTATACTAAATTGTCTTCATGGTAAAATAAAAACTGGTGTGCTTTCTACTTTCTCGATTACCAGACTGGATCATTTTAGCGTCTAACTTCTGTGAGACCTAAACCTACAGAACCAAAAGAAGGTCTGCTTCCTACCAATACAGAGCCCATAGACTCCTGGGGAGGTATTAAACAACTGATTATAAAATTGCAATGTGATTACAGAAAGTGATAGCAAGAGTGAGGAAAGATGCACCTAGTCATGAATAATCAGAGCATCCACTAGGTTTGCAGGGCGCAGTTCCCAGAAAGTATGTCATGGCAGGACAAACTCGTCCCAGGAGTTTCCCGTGTCAACATTCTGTGGAGGAAAGAAAGGCTGGAACTTGGAACAATGTGATGAAATAGGGCCAATAGGGCTAGAGCCAGAAAGTAATTTGATTTCTTTCTATCTATTTTCTGACAAAAAAATTTGGACTTAGGCTTCATAAATGGAAGCTGAGTAAATTTTTTCAACATAATGAGATCATCTTTTGTTTTTAGCATGCCTGAGCCTGATGTGGAAAGGTACATACTGGAAATGCATGTTTTCACCTTTCTCCCCCAAGATCTTTTCCTTGACATGAAGTCTCTTTATGGATTTCTAATTATAATGTATAGACCATGCATTTTATTTCAAAAGTAATGTCGATATATGACTGCATGTGATTGTATGATTTCATTATGATTTAGAGAGGATAACATATTTTAGAAAATTTTCAAGTTCTTACCAGAACATATAAAATTTATTCTCTGAGAGATTGTTTTGGGTAAAGAAATAATTAAAATATCCTCTTTGCAATCATACACAAACACACATACACAACATTTGAATGATAACATATGATTGAGTTTAGAGTGAATTTAGAGAAAGTAGAAAAGGCATATGCCGTTCTGCTTACTTCTCATTTCTATCAGAAAAGAAATGTTTCTTTTTTATATTCCATTTTAATCTTATTTCAGACATTTACACACATTCTTTTGTCTATACCTATACACGTGCACGTATCACATATTCCATTTTACATATAGTAATAGTCGTAATCTTAAACAAGGGAGGGAGAAAGGAACAGAGGGACAAGAGAAATAAGAAATGGAAGGAAAAAATGGAAACAAAGCTTTTGTAAATAGGGAGGCAGGAGGGGGTGAGGGGAGGGGAACGGGAAAAAAAGAAGCAACAAGGTATGTCATGTACAGGTACAAATCCCCAGTGATGAATGTTATCAATATGTATATCAAAAACGTACCATTAAAATAAAATTTAAAAAAAATTATATAGTTTCTTCTATCTGAGAAATCTACTGCATTAAAAGCAAAATAAAAGATAGGTAATAGGGAACAGGGAGATACATCTTTTGCAAATGGGAAGGAGACCAAAAGACAGAGAGAGTGTAGGGAAGAGAGGGAAAAGGAATGTAAAAATAGGATGTGTTGTGTCAGTGTACCACCGCCCCATGATGAATGTAATCATCATGTACTGCAAACATGTACCAATAAAAATTAAAAATTGATTTGGGAATTAAAGAACTCAAAACCAAAGCAGTCTGGATACTTGAAGCAGCAATAAGGCAATCAAGTTTTAACAAGGCTGAAAAACTATACTCAGTCTCAGAAATGTTAAAGAACACATTATAGCACTGAATTAGTTCCCAGCATAAAATTGGTGATCAATCCATATTGATTAAGTATGAATGGATGGAAAAATAAAGAACCCATATTGCCTATGTGCTATGTTCTATAAAAACTCATGAATAGTATAAAATAAATTAGCTATATGACTTTGAAGCACAAGAAAAGAAGCTCAATGGTATCAAACATCAATTAAAACCATAATGTGATAGCACCTTGCTCCTCCTGAAGAGGTAAAATTAAAAATATATACAAGAGAAGAAAGGAAGAATTGAAAACAGGAACAGACATAAATCCAGAAAACATTAAGATGCTATGCTTAAACCCAACTAAATAAACAATAACACTAAATGTAAATGGGCTAAATGCTTCAATTACAAGGCAAAGATTGTTAAACTGAATTAAAAAATTGAACAAAATTAATGTGGGCTATAAAATTTGTAATAATTTATGTGCATGCTAAATATATAGAAACCAAAAGTTGAAATAAAAAAGGAAGAAAAATATACCATGCAAATACTAAGAAAACTGATATGATTATATTGCTGTTAAGCAAAGAGTTTTGTGGATTTATAGAGAACATCAAAATGACAAAAGGATCATGTTCTCAAGGAGACATAACAATCCTAAATGTTTCTGTGTCTATTAACTGAGCATCTGCATACATGAAAAAAATTAATAAAACTAAATCAAAATCATAAACATAACATTGCTAGTCATATCTCATTGAAAGGGCAAGTAGAAAACATAGTAAGATGATAAAAAATTTAAACAATCAATTAACTTGACCCAACTGACATTTTAGAACACTCTTCCAACATCCTCAGAATATATATTCTTCCCTAACCTGAGGTGATTAAAAAGTATATTGAATGTTTATATTTTTAAAGAATATATTATACTAAAAGACATATCGCTATTGATGCCCCTCCGAATATTCCCCTTCACTTGGAGTTTACAACCCATTGTTCTTGCCACTTCCTGAAGTAGCTCTGGAAATCCTCTTTTATGAGAGTTCTTACACGCACCGCCATGGCTGCCTCAGGATCCCAAGTCAATGCAAAACATTTACCTTCCGTGGTCATTTTGACTTTGAGGAAGAATCAGAAGTTGCACAGTATCAGATTCAGTGAATAAGGCTGATTGCCATAAACAAACTATACACTGGTTCAGAAAGTGCCAAGAATGGTGGCATGGTGGCTTTTAAAGTAATAGATTCATTTAAATTTTCACTATATTTATCACATCCCATGTGCATAGAACATTCACCAAGATGGATCATATGCTAGGCTACAAAAGAAGTCTAATTAAATATAAAAGGATCTAAATCATATATGATCTTCTTTCTAAATACTTGGAAATTAAGTGATACATTTCTAAATAATGAACCAAAGTAGAAATCACAGGGGAAATTTAAAAATATTTTGAACTGAGTGATAATCGAATCAGAACATATCAAAATTTGTAGGATATATTCAAGGGTTGCTTGCAAAGAAATTTATTGCTTTAAATGCCTATATTAAAAAAGGATAAAACCAAGAAAGCAGTTATCTAGGCTTCTCCTTGAATATTCTCAAATTTGAACCTAGCCTGGGTAATTTCAGGACTTAGTGAGATTCTGCCTCGAAATAACTCTGGGGATACAGCTCAGCACAAAAGCCCTGTGTTCAATTGCCAGTACTGAAAAAGAAAGAAGGGAAAGGGGAAGGAGAAGTGGGAAAAAGAAGAAAGAAGAGTAAACTAAGGCCATTAACTTACGCTACATAAATTACAGAAACTAAATTTTAAAAGTGAGGAAAATAATTAATTATAAAAAAGATAAATTGCTAAAAATCAATAAAGTAATAAACCAGTTTTTGCAAATGATTGCTAAAACTTATAAACCACAGAAGGACTCACCAAGAAAAAAGAAAAGACAAATTACCAAATAAGGAATGAAAGCGGAAACAATACAACAATCCTATGGACATAAAAATGATAATGAATAAAAAATAAATTCAAGAACTTATATAGGATGGACAAATTCCTACAAAACATAAAAGCTAGCACAAGAAATAGAAGATCTAAAGCTTGCACAAGAAATAGAAAATCTGAGCAGCTCTACATCAATTAAAGAAATTAAATTCATAATCAAAATCTTTCCACTGAGAAAACTACAAGTTCAGATGGTTTCAATGATCAATTCTAAAATATATTCAGGTTAAAAAAAACTGTATCTCTTAAATAATGTTTTTTCAGAAAATACAGAAAGAGGGGCCACATCTATATTCATTTTATGTAGCCAGTAAAACACAACATCTAACAGACATTAGAAAAAAATTAAATTTCAGATCATTATCTCTATGAATATATGGACAAAATATCCTCCTAAAAATGAGTAAATAAAATCCAGAGACACATGAAAGGATAGTCTCATAACAAATACAACTTCTCTCAGGAATTCAAAGTTAGTTTAACTTTGGAAAACAAAAATAATTCACGATATTCACAGAATGAAAAGGAAAAGGTAGTGTATGCTGTTACTCAAAAAATAAATATAACACAGTGGAAGCACACTGAACTGTCATCAGCGACCTTCATTTGTTGGTATGATTGTGAGAAATTTTCATCTGCAGTTTCGTATATTTCTCAAGCTTACTGCAAAAGGTATGTAAGATAGTTGATAATTATATCAAGGTATTTGTGTGAAATCAGTAAGGATTGAATATAGGAATCAGTAGGATTTGAATATACCTACAAAGAGGTGAAAGCTAAGAGGGGCAGACACATAGACTGGTGGTTTTAGAAATGAGGGATGTTGGAGATGCCTGCATAACAAGGTCAACTCAGAGCAAAGAATTGAGATGGGATCTTGGAGGGGAGCTCTACAGTCTTCAGAGAAGTAGTTTGGCTTTAAAAATAAACCAGCTTAGAAAAACCACATTTTCTACTACACAGCCATAAAAAGGGACAAACTAGAGTCATTCGTATGTAAATGGATGTTCCTTGAGAACATACTTTTAAGTGAAATAAATCAGACACTCATGAGCACACATCGAATTGTTTCTCTGATATGAGAAACCATAACTGTAAATAAGGACAAAGAGGTGTAATAGATATTATATAAAAGGAAGATAATATACAAAGGAGAGGAGTACTAGAAAGAGAGAAGGGGGAAAAGCAGAAAGGCAACAAAAGAAAGAAAAGGAAAAGGGAAAATATGGAAAATGATGAATAAACCTGCTGTAAATAGGGAGGGAGGGAACAGAGGGGAGGGGTGGGGAAGAGGGGGGAGAACCAAGATGCATCATGTACAGGTACAAAATAAATGTGATGAATGTGACCATTGTATGTAAAATGTACCAATACATGTTCTTGGGTTAAAATAAAAATAAAAAATTAAAAAATTAAAAAAAACAGTTTGGGGGCTGAGGATTTAGCTTAGTGGTTAGAGTGCTTGCCTAGCAAGCCCAAGGCCCTGAGTTCGATCCCTGGCACCAAAACAACAACAACAAAAAAAAAAAAAACCAGTTTGGTGGAAAACAAGTCTGTTGTGGGTGGTGAAACTACAATCTCTGCAGGTTGACAGGTATAAGGAAATGTAAGTTGTCTGTTTTTGGATCAGTTAGGCTCAATTTTATTGAACACATTGATGATGTGAAGTCTTCATAATATAAACTAGCCTCCTAATAGTCTTTCTCTGAGCTCTCTGCCATGGGATGTGCCACAGAGTTTACAAATCAGATCTTTCCACAGCCATATTCTTCTTTTGTTTTCCTTTTTGGAGCTAATATCTTTTTTCCTTATTTTATGAATAAAACTATACTGAAACATTATCTTATACCACAGAACATGGCTGTCATCCACAGCCACACTGTAACTTCTTAACCACTCCTGAAAAGTCTCTCAACTACACAATTGCCAATTTCTCTTTTCCTTCTTTTCCTTACTTTCTTTTTCTCCTATTCCTTTTCTCTCTTAAAAGTACACTTTAATCAGAAGCATGTAACCTTTTCAGCAAAACCAAAATGAAATTTCCAATAAAAAACAATACTTTCAACATTCAAATCAATAACAACCCAAATTGTGAATAATTAGGTTAAATTTAATTTTCAAATGACATTTTAATGATAAATTTAGTTCAGCGTATAAGAAAAAAGTGGTATTGTTTTAAATGCTTAACTTAGAATATCACCGGGGGAAAATTCTGAATATTTTCTGATGAGAGAAAGGTTGTGTTAATCTGAGTTAACTATTGGTAGATTTCAATCTTTATCTCCTTACAAAATGACGTTGTTTAGTTACAAATTGAATTCTTTTTTAAAATATATTCTGCTTTTCTAATAGAAAATCACTGAGAAAAGTAAAAGGCCCTCTCAATTTGTGACAGTGAACTCTCCATTCCACTCATGTGGAGAACTTTACAATCATTACCATTTGGTTCTTATTTATTCTGACATGGCAGAATAAAAACTGATGATCTGCTTGCTATACGCCTTTTTTTCTATCAAAAACAGGACACATTACAAAACAATAGTGACATCGATTAATAGCATAACCTAACAGTCAATTCACCAATATTTTTACTCAGGTCGGGCCAAGACCTTGAATCAGACCATCAGTGTCAGATTTGGATGGTGTTCTGTTTCAAGAAAGAGGCAAAATTTAAAAGCCAACTGCATTCCACTGAGCAGCTTTTTCTGTAGTGTGCTGATATGTAACTCTGACAGAACCTCAGCGTGCAAGACATTAATCTCAACTTTCACGTAATATACTACTGATGCTCCAGGAGAATAAAATTATGACTCTCATGTTATTCCAAACAGATTGAGAAATGTGCCAACAGGAATTATACCTTAAAATCTCCTATTTTGTTTTCCATAATAGGGCCAAGAGGAGAGAAATATTGTGTATTTGGCTATGAAGTCATAATGAATATTTATTCAGCATTTTTCTTTTAGAAATGTATGTGAATTGGACCAGTAAAATGTTTCACTTTCCCACATATCTTGCGTGGTACTTGGTGTAGGGGTGTCTGTGTGTGTGTGCGTGTGTGTGCGTGTGTGTGTGTCTTTGCATGCGCTGTCATAACCTATCTGGCCAAGCGTGAACTGTCTCCAAAGATTAAGTGTACCTATTTTGAACTGGAGGCTGCACGCCATAATTTTTAGCTAACCCGTTTCCTTCTTAGTGAAAACAGAAATAAAAATATATTGTGCACACTTCATTGCTAGAGCCTTTGACCTCAGCTGCCTGTCTAGCTGAGACTATGATGAATGCTTTGTGTCCCTTCATTTTTAATTGCTCATAAATTGTTATCCCACGAAACACAAAACTAGCCTTGTCCTCATTTTAGATGGGGTTGGAGGTCAGCCTAACAGTAATACAATTAAGGAGTGTCTTTGTGTGGGGGTGTGGGAGTGAGCAGGGCAGGAGGGTTGCAGAAGAAGGGTAAAGAAACAGTCATCCTTTCTAAGGAAAAAACAAATTCCTACTTTTGAGCAAAAGCATCACACATAGAGTAAATCATGCTTGTTTGACAATTGTGTCCAAAGTGCTTTGAAGGGCATTTCTGGACAGCAACAAAAGAAGTGAATTATATTTCATGCCTGTGTTCAAGCAAAAAAAAAAAAAAAGTGTTTTTGTGATTCATGATGTTGAGAAGAAATTAATTCTATGAAAAAAAAAATAGTCTGGTTTTAGAAGGACCATCTCGACCCAGGTTGTTTTCAAAGCAGACTACGAATGCATGTGAATTTAATGGCAGAAGTTGGCCCTCAGCGTTTGCCAATCTGTCGCCACCCAGGTAGTAGCTCCTACTGATTTCTCCTGCTCGCATCTAACTCCAGCGCACCCTGGACCTTTTCCGTGAGTTTTGCAGAGTCAGTTATTGTTCTCAATTATACTTTCCTCTATTGCTCAGCAACTAAGAAATGACTTTAAACAGTCATGTTTCAAATACCGACGGAACTAAAGCTTTGAATTTCTTTCCTCATTTGTGAAGACTGTCAAAAACAGAGATGATTATGCGCTTTCTTTATTCTGCCTAAAAGAGTGTTTAAAGCCCAGCTAGTGGCCTATTGACTGATTTTATTATTTTGATTAAACCAAACCAGAAGCAGCATGCTCTAAATGGAAAAAGAATTGAACTTATAGTGAGACCACGCCTTTCCTTTTTCCAGCTAGTCTTGATTTCCTTTAATTTTAGACAAGTGGTTGGCTTTCCTGGGTTTTCAACTTCTATTTTCAAAATTCAAATATAACTTCAGTACTTATAAAAATATTATATAGGCAAGAGAAGATTATGTATGTGCTATAAGCTTCTTCCTCAAATATAAACATGTAAAATTCACTTTGGGTGTTACGATTATTTTTCTCATTTTAGTTATTATTTGTTTATTTTAATTGCATTTCCCCCTACCTTTTAAAGATTTTCTCAGGCCTAGACAAATTCTAACTAACCAGGTATTATCCACAGCATTGACTGCCCCATTTATTTCTTATTGAAGCTTATTTGTAGCAAGTTAACTTGTTTTTTCCCAGTACGTAAAATTTATACCTTTTTCTGCTTTTGGCTTTGTCAAGAGAACAGGTGAATTTCTCTTGACACCAGTACACAAATTTGACCACCATTAATCTCCCACATACACATTTGGAACACTTATATCCCAGACACTCTGAGGACAGAATAATGAACAGAAAAAACAAAACTCTGTCCTCAATGGAGGTGAAATTGTATTAATTTGACCAGCTTAGTCAAATCAAGATGCCTAAATATATAAGGAAAAGTAGTATATAACTCTATTAGTTACCTTTCTAGAGTCAATGGTTTGCAAGAGAGCAGATTTAATACAGGACATTTACAAGCTGCAACATTCACCCACAAGCCAAACACAGGGAGAGTGCGGAATGTCTATCTATGCACTGGAGACCCAAAAGACGCAGTCAAGGGCTGCGAGCCCACGGCACTGTCTCACGTAAGTCTGTGTCTGCACTAAAAGGCTGAAGAAATCTGTGCTGGACCCAGGATAGATACTCACAGTGGAGATGAAGACCAGAGCTCCCCTGAAGTGAACAGCAGCCATCCTTGAGGACAGCAAGGCCCTGAGCTCCTCCCGCGACAACAACAAGGAGTTCCCTTGGGGAGAACCAGCCACAACAGAGCTTCTCCTGGTAAACAGCCAGCCATTATCTTCTGCTCTCATTCTCCTTTATACCGTGTTGGGAATAATCTTCAGGTGGATCCTCTATTCCCGGAACCACAGCAACTCCATTCACCTGGATGTTCCTGCTAAAGTTGACCACAATAATAAGTCCACCACAATAACACAAATAGGGATAATGCGATCACTTGATTACAAATCAGGAACTCGGAACTACAAATTCTGCTATTCCCTAACTTTGGGATTTTAACCAAACCATTGGACCTCATTTTCCTTATTTATGAAATGAAGAAGTTGGTCTTCTCCAATTCCAAAATTACAAGTTGTCCATATAGGAAGCGATAACTCCCTACACCTGGATGAGGGAGGTGGGCAATTATCTCGTATCATGTGATCAAGTATATTGTTACCTCTTGGCTGGAGCAGTGAAAATTTAATTCTTAGAGAAATTGTGTTTATTTTGTCTTACTTTTTTCCTTCAAAAGTAAGCTTATTGCAGTAGCAAATGATTCTGGTGCTTGTCTTCCTAGATGTTGACAATGCTGGCACTTTATCATGAGAAGGAGGGCAGAACTAACTGGTTCATAAGGTTCCCAGTGGGCCGAATAGCAGAAAAATCTGTTAGGCTCATGACGAGAGAATTGTTGGCTGAATTCAGCAGCACGAGAGTGCGAAACTGATCATCTGTGCCCTTGCTAGTAACTGCTACTTGACTGTAATAAGAATCACTATAGCTTTACGTTCTACCAGAAATGATAATAAGTTCCAGCTACAACAGAGAGGTTGGTTTTAGTTTTAGTTTCTTAAACATTACATAAAATGCTCCAAACTGAAAGAAAAAAATCCAAATCATAGTATTAAATACCAGATGTAAAAATTATAGTTTTGCCTAATACATCATGAATAGTATTTTAAAATTTCAATTGTATTAGAAATTAGAGAGTATATTTTATATGGCATTTCAGTCTGAAACAAATGGCTTTAGGAAATATTTAAAATGAAGTTAAAATATTTTTGAATTGCCATCAGAACATGACTTTGATTCCATTTGAGAAGTCTCTCTCCCTGTAGCAACCCTCTTTTTGAAAAGATCTTTTAGAGCTGTAATCAGGCTTTCTGGCTTATCACTTTTCTGAAGACCATAAGAGGAAGACTCATATACTACCATCACTAGCATTTTCAAATGAAGAGCATAATCAAGACAGAATGAGCACATATCGCAATCTGATATTCTTTTCTTTTTCTTCCTGTTACTGACTATATACTCGTTGTACTGTATATCCCATGAGAACGAGGGATTTCGTCTGCAATTTTATTCCCACCACTCTGTCTCCAAGGCCTTCACCAGTGACTAGACCAGAGGAGGTGTTTAATAACACTTATTGAATGAATTACTATTGTTATTACTTCCTGAGCACCAGAAAGCACAGTAAACCTCTGTGAACTCAGTGCCCAGATGAGGATCCTAACTTTCTCCAGACCTCACTTGCCAGTTCATTCTTCAACTAGCACATCCCTGCAAGTTGAGATAACCAAATCAACTTTGTTCATGTTCTATCTCAGACTGTACTTTTAGTACCTGGTTTGATATGGCAACACTTATAGCTCAGGTTTAATGTTTCAGTTCTAGTACAATCAATACCCTTCCCTCAGGCCAGTTTAGGTTTTTACCCATGCTGTGGAGGAACAAGCAAGACCCAAAATAGCAAAATCCTTACCAAATTGAATAAACACGTTTCCTTTGAGGTTGGATGTCTTAATAGTCCTTGTATATTATACCTGCAAAATGTGTTGACTTTGTTTGTCATGTACCAAAATTTATTTATACAACTATTTAAATTAACACTGAACGTTGCTTTAAAATCTATTTTGCAGCTGGGCATGGTGGTGCACACCTGTAATCCCAGCCCTCAAGAGGCTGAGGCAGGAGGATTGCCAGAAGTAAAAACTATGTGCGAACATGATATTTTTATAGTTATTTTTCAAGCATATTTTACAATTGTATATGAGAATTCAAATTCTAGTATCTAATATTTAATGCTCAATAAACCACAAAGTGTAATCTAAATTAGGGTGTTCAGCTTGGCACTTTGGAGCGTGCTCCTCACACAGGCCATTGCAACAAAACTATTGGCAGTCTGCAACATTTGTGTGACGGGAACCCCATCGTAATTCAGTACTCACTTGTATCTGTCTTGGATTGGCCAATGAAAGTAAAACGATGTAACAATATACATTAAGTTAGTATTTCATATATGTCAAAAATGATGTGACCAAATCTTTGTTTTCTTATCCAAATGAAGATAGTCACATTAATTTAATCCCATGAGAGCACTGTACAAAATATTGTTGTGGATGATTTGGTATTTAGAGTAACTTTGTTGCTAAAAATATTAGTTATCCTGAATACATAAACAGTCAAGTGTCTTCCTCATATTTTCTAATCCCCAGTCTTGCTGTGTTTGGCTATCCAGCCAGCTCCTCTGTCTTCAATGTGTATCTGCTTAACACTACCTGACTGGCAGAAGGTCCTCTGTGTATTCTTTTTTTCTTGTGATTAACCAGAGAGAAAAGGGTACATAAAACCATACTATGAATTTTGTTCACAGATTACCCAAACCAATCAGCTAAACTGCACACTGCAACAATTTTTAAACAATAACTTTTGACTAGCAACTACAGCCTTCAGATTAAGAAACTATCAAGTTTCCGCAAAACTATCCTAGTAGAAGAAGAAATGAGATGTGTAGTCCTGAGATCTGTGTAACAAAGCAATTCAAAATCAGAACAATTCTTTTGAATGATTCATATATTTAACATGCAGATGTGAATGTTTGCACTCTACATCCACAACATATATATTTATTTTAATAATGAATAATTTTCCTCAAAACTCCAAATAAAGGTCCATATTTTTTTTTTCTATTAGCTTTTCATAGTTCCAAAAGCCTAATCATTTGCCAGCACAGACACAACTTCAGTTTGCAGTGACTATATACTGGTCAACACAATGATAAATAATAATACTTAAGATTTATTGGGTTTGCCAACAGTCCTTTAGAACCCAACCAGCATTTCATGTTCTTGTCATGTGAGAATTACATAAAATATCAGCCACATCCTATTATTGTATTTCTTTGAAAAACTAGTCAAAGCCCAGCTCACTTGACTGCTTAGACCTGTCTCCTACCTTCTCTCTTTTCTTCCTTCCTTCCTTCTTTCCACCCTCACTACCTTCCTGTCTCCTTCCTTCCTTTCTTACTTCCTTCCTTGCTTCCTTTCTGCTTCCTTCCTTGCTTCCTTCCTTTCTTGCTTCCTTCCTTCCTTCCTCTCTCCCTCCCTCTCTCCCTCTTTTCCTCCTTCTCCTTTTAGTCTGTCAGGAAGAATGTAACCAAAAAGTAACCAAGGAGTCATCAGAGGAAAATCAGCAAAAGTCACTCAAGAAATCTCAGAGGTAGCAAAGCAGAGAACGTTGTCTTTGCTGACCACCAATTCTCTACCTTCCCTTTTCCATGGAAAGGATAGATTCAGATGACCCCTTCGGAATACCACGATTTTCTCTATTTCTCTATGTCTAGTGTCAATCACTTCACACGCACAAGCTGTAAAGTGTCTACAAAAAATGACAAGTGCCCTGGGGTTGTTCACCCTATGTTACAGAAATGCAGAGCTTCGGTTTTTTGATATTCTTTATTTCTCAACCCCTATACAATGGGTGTCACTAATGTCACCTTTCAGTAAGATAGCCATGGCCAGCAGAAGGCCTGGAAATGCCAATTGTAATTAACTTTCTTTTCAAATATGTTTGACAGTTTCATGCTGAGAAGTGCTTCTTACCTTTTGAACTTTCAGATTGCTTGGCTGAGCAAAATGTGTATCATTTTCTTTTAAAATTGCCTTACAAAGAGCTATGTACTATGATATTCTTGCACACGTCAGCCATTTGTAAGAGATTTAGATTTTTAAGCAGATTATCCTTGTTCCAAATGAGAGACCTTGCTTTTGTCTGAAGCGCAGGCTCTGTTCAGGTGCGTGGCACAGCCCCAGGACAAGGACACTCATATATTCATAAATGTCAACGACAATGACCCTTCCTCATAGGCTTCTCATCCCAGCTGCTCTACCAGGCGACATTCCTGAGACCTGTGAAAGCCTGAACCATACTCTTGGGCGCTAGCTAAAGATACGAAAGAAACGCTCCCTGGGTCCAGTTTCCTACAATATGGTTATTCATCATTTTTAAAATGACATCAAAAATCAATAAAAATGGAAGAACTCCATAAATGCATCTTTTCCTAATTGAGAGGCTTAACCTGACTTTTTCAGAAAGAATAATATACCTGACTATGACCTACTTAAAAAATGTAAAAAGTCACTTTATGGCAGCTTGTTTCAGTCTTTCATTTGGCCTTCCTACTCTTTTTTCATAGCAGGAGTACTTGTGTAAGAAGAAAAAGAAACGTACAGATCCTCACCAGCATTTTGATCAAGGAGAAAGGTTTCATACTTCAATAGCGCACGTAATGGAATTGGTTAGATTTGAAGCATGGGAGAACATCTTATCTTGGATCTTTAATTTTTTACAGTTCAGCTAACAGAAATTTAACTAAAATGTTGGTTATGTCACCATAAGCAGACTCCTCAAAATAACATTTGCTTTAATTTTGCTGTAGAGTTTCAGGAAGTGTATTACATATGCATATCTTATTAGTCCCTTTGTTAATTACAAATAATTTTAAAACAAACCTGTTACATTGTTTTTCTTTCCTAAAGATACAAATATGTTGATTACTTGTAATTTTAGCACAGACTCCAAACCCAGAGAATTACAGGGTAAGAAGAAAAACTACATTTTAAAATTACTCTCTCTAACCACCAAGTTAGGACAGATCACTGAGGTTCACATCTCCCTAGAGAAGATGACAATATGACCATTTCTTCAAAATAGAATAACAAGGCTTCTGGGCATCGTGGCACATGCCTGTAATCCCAGCTACCCAGAAGGCTGAGACAGAAGAATCACAAACTTGAAGCCAGCTTATGTGATTTAGCAATATCCTGCTTCAAAAAAAAATTTTAAAAGGTTGGCAATGTACTTCAGTTTTCCCTGGGTTTGATCCCCAGGACTGATGGGAAAAAAATAAAATAAAAAAGAAGGGGGATTAAAAGCCTTATTCTATATTCTCATACAGCAAAACGTCATAACTAACCTATCATGCTATCAAAGTCAATATGACTTTGGAATTCTAAAACACTTTTGTCTAAACTCCAGATAAAAATATGCTTTGTTTTCCTGTAAATATGTTCACTATGTGGTGTTCTGCTGTGCTTACTGTTCATGTGTCTTCTGCAGATAAAGAACAGACAACTCTCAGTAGAGTTTTCTGTTAAATTTAGAGAAAATTAAAGCTTCGTTGCTTCGGTGTAAGAAACTAAATGAAGGTAGTCATTTCAAGTGCAGAAGCTACCCACATGCCTATTTTATCAGTTTGAGAAAATACATCTTGGACTTTTTGAGAGTTTCAAGTGAAAGTCTCCTCTTCGGTTTGGGTGCTTTGGTCTTCACAAGCCTCCTCATTTCCCATCATTATGTCTGACTGCCTGTTTCCCAGACGTGCCTTCAACTCAACAAGTGAAAATCATATTTTACCACTTCACTAGATGGTTTTTAAGGATAGTGGAAAGGATGAAGTAGAAGAAACTTTACTTGATACTTTAAGAGAGAAAATTATATGAATGGACATTGCTTACAGAATGAAATATATCAACTTTCCTGAAACCCCAACCATTAAATTTAATTG
>PVJO010013543.1:0-51767 GCA_004026905.1 Hystrix cristata
CTCCTCATCCTCCTCTTCCTCCTCTTCCTCCTCATCCTCCTCCTCCTCTTCCTCCTCCTCCTCTTCCTCCTCCTCTTCCTCCTCCTCTTCCTCCTCCTCTTCCTCTGCCTCCTCCTCCTCCTCCTCCTTCCTGGCCCTTTGTGGGAAAAGCAAAGTGTCACCACCCCCCACCGTTTTTCTTTGTTCCCTGACCCTGCTCATTTTGTACTAGGACATCCTTGGGGTGGGGGGAGAACTGGGGTTTGTGTTGGGGGGTGGGGGGTGTCTGCGTTCCCCTCCCCGACTGTGCACCTGCCAGAACTCCCTGAGCCTCTCTCTGTGTGAGGAAACACCTGTGCAGGTGGCCCCCAGGGCTGGCAGTGTGGGAAGAACACACGCAAAGGAGGGGGAAAGGCGCCCAGAGAACAGCATGTGGGAACCTCGTTCTTTTCCTTCTCCCCCCAACTCTGGCCTGTTTCTGGGCTCTGTCCATGCTGGTTCCACATGGAGGGCAGCCTAGGTGGGCACCATCCAAATACTCCTCCAGCATCTTCGAGGCACCGATGCCTCTGGTTTTCGAAACGGGGTAACTGCTCTGCTCTTGGGCCCAGGGCCAGGCCTCACTCCTGCCAGGATGCTGGCTCCTGTCTGGTTGACAGTGGGCATCCTGCAGTGTCTCTGTGGTGCCCGCATAGCCCCAGGCTCAGACGGTCAGGACCCAGAGAGGAGATGGCCTTGCTCTGCGAGCTCTGTGCCCGCCGTGGCCTTCCCCTCTTGGCTGTGGATGTCCTCGGGGAATCCTCCCTGGCGAGGCCCCATCAGGAGAGCACAGTCCACAGAGTGAGGCCGTGCAGTGCAGAGCCTGCGCACCACTAACACAGTTGTTCTGCAGTGTTGGCAGGGCGTGTGCAGGGCCTCTGTCATCTCTTTCGCATCTGGGATCCCACGAGTCGCAGGGGGAAGAAATGGAGCGCAGGCCTCCCGGCTGCCCCAAGAAACCCCTCACTCCAAGGCCAGTGCCCGGGCTAGTCAGCGGCACACAGACTGCCAGGCCAGGCTGCCTGTGTCTGAACCCCAGTGCCATCTCTTAGCTACTGCGCGATCTCAGGCGAGGGACTCACTTCCTGTGTGCCTCAGTTTCCCCCCTTGTGAACCATCGCCGTGAGATCTGGACGTGGCATTCCCTGGCCCTGTGCTCTCTGGCTGTTGACCTTGAGGATGGGGGGCGTGGCAGTGAATGGCAGACGCTGTGGAAGTGAGGGGGTGAAGGAGTAGCGGGAGCGGGGAGCACACGGCCTTCCGAGAGGTCAATGTCAGGGTCCCTGGCGGGCCCTTCGTGGCGTCCAGCCATGACACCCCCAAGTCCCCATGCGTGTCACGGTTGGGGCAGCTCTGCTTCTTGGGTTCCTTGCCCAGAGCGGCCTGGTCACACCAGGCACCTGTGCCCTGGAGCAGTTCACAGCACCCAGGCCAGGCCACGGGTGTTACTTCCAAAGCCAGCACGGCCATCGCTGGTGACCTGTGGAGGTGGCAGCAAGGCCTCAGCCCACAGCCCAGGGTTCTGGCACTTCCACCCCTCACCTCTGCCGGCAGCTATTTCTGGGCCTGCCTTCCTGCAGCAACCACTCCTGCCAGGCGCCAGGGCTGGACCCTTTGTGCCTGGCCGCACCAAGCAGCAAGCCGGGTTTCCAGCCTGCGGCAAGCGTCTCCCTCCCTGCAGGGATCTCTTTGCTCTTTTCACCTCTCACCTCTCAGGGAAGCTGTCGCCGCTCACCCCTCCACTCCGCGTGTGGGTGCGCAGACCCTGAAGATCACGTATTCAGAGTCAGCTGTGAGGTGTGGGTTTCTAGGGGACCTTCCTGTGTCCGCTCAGCAGTGTTGGAATGCAGAGCCTGGGGAGGAGCCTCCCGGACTCGCCTGTTCCTGCCCTGCTGGGATCCCCCGCCAGGGTCCTGGTCCCTTCCCTGAGGAGCTGCAGTTGGTCACTGTTTGAGCACCAGCAACTTCCTGTGCCCGGTCTGTGTAGACAATCCTCAGACTGAGGAGGAGGGAAAAACAGAAAGAGCTACATGCATGGAGGTCCTGATTTCAGCTCTGCAGAAACTCGTGCCGCCCCAAGGAGCCAGGCAGGGGCCTGCGCCCAGCTTTCTGAGTTCCTGGTACGGGGCTGTCAACAGTGGCTGCCCCGTCCACTCACCAGCTGGCCAGGGGTGTGGGAGCCAGGGCCCAGCCAGGCCCTGAGGGCATCCCTGCACCGCAGTCTCTGCTTCGTCCTGAGCTCTCACCCATCGGCCGGTCCTGAAGTGGAGGAGTCCGGGTCTGCTGCCCTTCCTCACGAGACCCACGGTCCCACCTCTCGTGTCCTTGGGGACGCTGATCGATAGGACCCTTTCTAGAAACAGAGGATGGTCACAAGGGCTCCATGAGGGCTGCATGACAGAACGCAGAGATCAGGCAGCTACCGCTCACAGGAAAGACCCCCCACCAGGTGGCTTCACACACCGCATGTTTGCATCCACCCACGCTGCAGCGCCTAGAGTAGGGCAGGAGGTTCGCATGGCTCTCCCTCCCGATCCCTCAGGGCATCCCATGAGCTCAGATCTGGCTGCAGCAGAGCCCAGGACTTGATGGGAAGCCTGGCCCCAGGCTGGTACTGAGATACTCTAGCAACCTGGGTGGGACCAGGCCATCTGCACTCGTCACGGGCACTGGTGACCGGAGCCCAGCTCGCGGGAAGCCAGATCGATGAGCTGGCACATTCTCCCAACCTAGGACGTTTTATCAGCCCCTGATGTCCCAAGCAGTAAATGTCAGTCCCTGTGAAAGTGCTGGTGTTATCTAAACCTCCAGGTGTGATGATCCGGCATTTCTCCCAGATCCTGCCCGGGGGAAGTGGGAGGCAAAGGCCAAGGAGGGAAGGAGAACAGGCATCCAGGAAGTTGGGGCCTCATGCACGTCCTGAAGACAGTGGCCCCCGTGCCCAGTCCTGTGCCGTGTGCACCTCTGTGTGTCTTGTCACCAGTGCCACACATTCTCTAGGCCATGACACTGTCTCTCAGAAAGGCAGCATCTCTGAATTGGTAAAACCGTCAACCTCTGAAATCCCGTCTTTGGCAGGGACGGTTTGTCCTTGCGGCACCCCAAGGACGGCAGGGGCTGCTTGGCTGTTGGGCAGACTGAGGCTCAAAGGCTGGAAGTCACTTGCTCAAGGTCATGCAGCCCGTACTTGGCAGCTGGGAACAGCCACGTTCCTCCCTCCCCTGGTTCACTGGTTCCCTTAAACTCGAGTGCCACTCTCTGTCCCCGCACCCTCCTCTCTCACCAGGAAGGGCACCAGCCTGTCAGAGTTGCTCTGTAGGAAGACCAAGAAGTTGTCCCTGAAGGCAGCTCTTGGGACAAAATGGGCCCCTGCGGTCCCCAGAGGCAAGTGGCCTCCTTGAGAGGCACCTTTCCTCAGGCCTCCTGCCCCCAAGCCTGGGCTCTGCCTCCTACGTGGGCAGGTGTGCTGTGGACGCCTGGCTAGGTGCGCCCATCCCTATTGGCTGAGCAGCCACCAATGGCCACTGGGATTCCATTTAAAGCCGCCCCTTCCTCCGCCTTTACCCCGAGTGGGCTGGTCACGGTGGGAGAAAGGAAGGGCCTCACACAGAAAGAGATGGATCTGAGAACGGTCGTGTGGTCCAGAAATCAGAATTTTAATATTTCCCGTGCACCGCGCCTTTAATTTCGTCCCCCCAGAGCCGCCGCGCCTTTGTACTTTTGCAGTGCAGCTGTTTTTATTTGCCGCCGCTGCTGTTGTTTTAAAAGGTCTATTTTCACATGGAATGTTATCCAATTAGCAGAGCAATGTGTTGGCTTAAATAAACACTTGGGGGGAGCCGGCGGTGGGGAGATGCGACGGCGGCTGGTGTTGGCAGGCAGCTCTTCTCGCCGTGGTAAACAACTCGGCTTTAATTGCAGGGTCGCTCCGGCTCACATCTCCGTCCTCATTTCTCACTTGTCCACCAGGCTGGGGATGGGCGCAGGCGATGACGTGGGCGCGTGTCCCCAGTCCAGCGTGGGTGGTGCCAAGTGCCATCCAGGCTTGCATTGGGCCCCTCGAGGGTGCTGTCCGCACCCCACATCCCCACCTGCAGGACCCATAAGACCTGCCAGGGCAGAGTTAATAAGGGGACCTGACAGCCTCCTCCACGTTCACAGTGAGGAGCTGCTGTCTGTTCGTAGTGGTGTGTCCTCAACACACATCTAGGTGACCGAGTGCGGGGAAGGGCAAGAGTCCAGTGTCCCCGAGACCTGTGAGAACACAGCAGGGTCTGCAGGGGACGTTGCCCCAAGTAGAGGAGGAGCCAGGCAGCATCGCAGACCCCGCCCAGCCCACATGGACAGCGCCGTGATAGGGTCACTGCGGCCTGTGACATCAGGGCTGCCCTTCCCTACCGAGGGAGTGCGGATGGTGACCTCTCGTTCCTACAGCTGCGCCCTTGGGCCAGCTGTGAAGATTAAAGGGACCAAGGCGGAAGCACCTCCCCACTGCAGCAGCCCGTGTGGTCAACCCTCTGGGCCCCCATGGGCCCAGCCTGCCCCCGTAGGAGCTTGCCATCAGCTATTCTGTGTCCCCCGGAATGATAACTAGAAGCAGAGCTAGGAATCAGGGTTTCGTCCCCACTGTGCTATTCAGGTGCGTGTGCGTGTGTGTGTGTGTGTGTGTGTGTGCTGTGTTCAGTTCACACCTGTGTTCTGATGCTGGGGTTTTGCCAAGTTTCTGTCATCACAGCCTGGAGGTAAAAGAAAATGTGTTTGATTACTGAGCTTGCATTCAAGACAAGGACTCAGGCTCTGCCAAAACACTGATGGGCTGAGAACGTAGGATCAGTCGCCCCACCCAAGGGCGTCTCCAGGCCATCTCCCTGCCACCCTTCGGCTTCCTGTCTTGGCCCCTGGCCCCGGCCAGGGCTGTCCTGCCTGTGGCAGGGATGTGGGGACCTTGCAGACAGAGCAGCGCTGGTGTTCTCTGGTCCCCTGAGGCGGCACTTGGCTCACAGCAGGAGACAGCAGGTCCTGAGGGACATTCACTGCTGAACCGGCCGCTTCCCCGCCCGCAGGACCTGGGAGCCCCGGGACCAACCAAAAGACAGGGACAGAGACAGGGATAGGGATGAACAGCAGTCACCGCCCATCTGCCCTCCGGGAGGCCAAGCCTTCCTCCAGAAGTTGCCGGCTTCTGTTTGTGGACTGCCTGGGAAAAGGGAGTGGCCCAGGCCCAGCAGTAGCAGGGGGACCCGGATCCCCTGTCCCTGTGCGGTCGCCCCACTCCTGAGCACGGGGGCATCGTGGCCGCCTTAGAACCTGCTGACTCACGTGCCAAGAGTACAGATAGTTGGGGGCAGGTTGGCCTCCCCACGTTCAGATGCGGATCACTGTCTGCCAGAGCGGCAGCCCTGCACACCGGGTGGCATCCCGAGGAGCAGGAGGGGTCTGGAGAGTGCCCGCCCTCAGCTCCGCCCAGCAGCCCTGGTGCCCGGCGGTGCGTGGCAATCCCTGGAGCCAGGAGCACACCAAGGTGGCTTTGTTGCAGGGACAAAGCTGCAGTCTCCAGGGAGCTGCAGAAAGGTCAGCTCAGCGTCATGCTGGCCGCCTTCCAGTGCCTGCCTGGTCTTGAAAGATGGCCACCAGGCCCGGCCATAGTCCGGCCTGCGCCATCATCCCCACACCACCCAGCAGGCTTCCTTTCAGAGAATCCGCACCAGGCGGCACAAGGCCAGAGCTTCCCAGACCTGCGGTGCACGGCTCGCATCGGAGGTGATCAGGAAGCTGGGACGTCCTCACTGCCAAGGCCAGAGACCGGACGGTGGCATAAGCTGGAGCCCGGCGTGAACTGGTCCGCATACTCCTGGGTCTGGGCTTCAGATGTGCTGCCCGAAGCAGGGAACCCACTCACACCCTCCTCGGGGCAGCGGGACTCAGGCACCATTGGAGCCGAGTTCCCTGGTTGTGCAGAGGAGTAAGCAGCGCCGAGGGAGTTGCCAGAGACCAGCAGTGGCAGGGAAACGTCGTCTCCCTTAGGCTGAGGGGACCCGGCCCACCTCTCCTGTTCTCCAGGAGAACATGTGCACCACTGTCTCCTGTTCCGTCCCCTGGGTAGAAGGCGCAGGGAGCCGCGGCTGCGGGTACAGGCATCAGCTCCTAAAGCGTAGAAAATGGGGTGACCAGCGTCAGCCATCAGTACTTGGCAGGAAGAAGCTCCCAGGGCTGGCTGGCTTCTCTTTGGCGTTCTCTCTGCCAACCACTGCTTGTCCGGAGTTGCCTCTGGATGGTGGGCTTCCCTAGCAGGCCAGCAGGGGGCTTGTGTGGTCTCTGGAAGTTGGCGGTGTGGGTTCCTGTGCCGTCCTGCGAGAGCTCAAGTCATGTGTGCAGGGCCTGTCCAAGACTGCATCAGACCTGCTGTGACCCAGAGGCCTGGTGTCCCTGGGCTGCACCCTCCGGCTGAGTCACCCACGGTCTTCGTGGGCTGCGTGCAGGACCAGGATGGGAGCCATGCCGGGCACTCAGGGCTAGAGCCAGGGAGACTGGCACAAGTAGGCGTTACAGAGCAGGACAGGAGCTGGACCGGGGCGAGATGTACCAGGCACAGCAATACCCTGGCTGCAGCCTGCGTGAGAAGGACAGAGCCTTCCCTGGCCACCAGCGAGCACGTGTGGGGTTGACCCTTCCCGGGCCAGCCAGAGATGGGCCATCTGGAGGCCAAAAAGAAGAGAAGGAAGTTGACTTGCATACACACCACGGCTGCTGCTCTGTTTTTCTGTCATTGAAAGAGAGTGGAGCTGAGCACTGAGACAGCTCTGAGGAGCACGGGAGGTGGCGTCACTGGGGTCAGCTGCTGGCCGAGAGTCTGCTCTTCCCTCCGCCATGCCTGGAGCCTTCTGTCCCCCGCAGCACGTCCCCCTTACTGGCCAGGAGCCCCTCGAGGCCGGGGCTGTGTCTTCCCGCTCCTCACCCCCTCCCGCCCCCTGGATGCCTCAAATACAACAAGCTCTCATTACGCCTTTTTAATGAAACGCAATTACTCCGGATTATCCAAAGCCAATTTTAGCCTCGAATCACTGTCCTCACACTGCCCGCGACAGTTTGAGGCCACCACGTTCCAGCCACCGCGGCAGTGAGCATGCGAGGACACACCTGATCTCCTGGTAGCCTGCGAGGACTGGAAGGAGGAAGAGTAATTCTGCTATTTTTGGAGAGCTCCATACTGTGTTCTAACTGCAAACACAAAAGAGGTTTTGGGTCCCAACTACTCTTGTTCCAGCGCTCTGGCCGCGAACATACTCAGGCGTGCGTAGTAATCATGATAATAACAACAGGCACCTTCCCGGAGGCTTCTGACATGCCGCCTCGCAGTGTACTCAGCTGAGGTGGAACAGTTCACTGCACCCTTCTCGCTTTCCGGCTGCTATCTCTTTTATACACGAAGAAGCCGAGGCTCAGAGACGTTACGTGTCTTGCCGAAGGTCACACAGCTTGTAAGTACGGGGACTGGGATGTGAACCGAAGTGTCCGATTGCAGAGCCTACACTCTGAGCTGCTGGGCCTTCCCACATCTGAACACAGAAAGCCTTTCCAAAGACAGGCTGAGGAAAGGCAGGCAAGCTGGGAGAAGAAACGGCTTCTTCCAAGAACTCCCTTCTTCCAAGTTCAGGCCTGTCGTCCTCCGATGCCACCTCTCGGCTGCCCCACCCCGCCGTGTCCCGAGACTCGGGCCCTCAAGGACCAGGCTCCGGTACTGAGCCTCCCGCCGTGCCTCTCCGTGTCCCGAGGACCGTTTCCCTGCCTCGCCAGCTGAGAGCCCGTGTGTTTAGAGCTCTGAGTGGGCCGTTTCAGCACGGAGTCCAGATGCAGTTTTATATCTGCCTGGAAGAAGATGCGGAGCCTCTGCTGGCAGGGAGAGGGGCTTTTAGATGAAAGCTGAGAAAAGAGAAGGAAAAAGCCACCTGCACCTGGCCCTTCTCGCAGCGGCACGGGGGCGGGTGAAGCACGCCTTCGGCCTGGCTACATGTGTGGTTTTAAAGATGGTTTCCTGCCCTCCTCCCGTCCTCCCGGATTCCGTGTTTATCGCCGAGACGCGCACACCAGCCCTGCGCTCGCTGCCGGGCCCACCCTCGGCACCTTCTCGCAGAGGAGGACTTGCCCAAGGTCACCACAGTGCAGGCGCCTGCTGTGACGAGGTGCCCAGACCACGTGGCTTCAGCACCAGAACCGTCCGTCCGGTAGCCCTAGGGGCTGCATGTGCGAAGACGGGGCCGGCAGGCATGGCTCCGCCCGCAGGGACTCTGCCCCAGGCCCGCTCTCCAGGCTCCCCGCGGCAGCTGCTGGTCCTTAGTGCTCCCTGGTTTGCAGTCTCATCACTCAGGTGTCTGCCTCTGTCCCCTCAAGTCTCCCGTCCCGTCAGGTGAGGCCACCCTACCCAGCGTGGCCTCATCCTGCCGTCTGGCTCTTGTGGCCACCCGTTTCCAACACGGTCACGTTCTGAGGTCCTGGGGCGAGAGCCAGCATGTCCTCTTTGGGGCACACAACTCAACCATAACAGTCACGCCAGCGGCAAGGCAGAGTGGTTGTTCCCATCCAGTCTAGACTCCTGGTTATATGGCACTTCTCGACACCACAGAAGCAAGCGGGACAAACTCGCCCCTCCTCTCCTGGTCCCGTGGCCGCCGTCACCGCCCAGAGGCAGAACCAAGGCTCCTTGGAGCCCTGTGGCTTTCAGCCCTGACAGGGACACCTGGGGACTCTGCCGACAGACGGTGCAGATGCGTCGCGTCTGAGACGGAAATGTAGCAGGACAGAGAGCTGGCGTCTGATGAGCGCTGCGTGCCCCACACCATTCTGGGCACTATGTCACCTTTAGCGTCCCGGACCCTTAGACTGGCATGCGACATGTTCGTGTCCTGGAGGCAGAAGACTTAGCTAACTGGCCCGAGATCTTGAGGCCGGGAAGTGCGGAGCAGGACAACTCTGCAGTCCAAAAACTCTGGCCACTGAGCGCTGTGACAGGGATTGCAGAAGAGCTGTCACGTCGGGTCGGGAAGGCATCCCAGCGCAATGTCGGTGGGCTGTCTGAGGGAGCCATTCACAGGAGACACCCAGAGCAGGCCGATCGAGAGACAGAAAGTGGTCGGTGGTTGCCATCAGCGGGGGGAGTTGGGGACTCGCGAGTGATGGTTAAGGTGCTTGTCTCCTTCCGGGGGCGAGGAAGCGTTCTGAAATGGCTGTGGGGTTCCTCGCACAGCTCTGAGAGTACACTGATAACCGCCGAATGGCAGGATTCAGATGGGTGAATTGTGTCCCCGCATGGAGTGAAAAACAAGCAGGAAGGGCTGGGCAGAGGGCAGAGGCCGAGACGGTGAGGAGCGAGAGGGACGAGCGAAGGTGGGAGCCGGTAGTGGGGGGACAAGGACAGCGGGGAGGCGGCAGAGGCAGGAGAGATGGAGTCAGGCACGACGCAGGGACAGCCCACAGGGCCGGGGAAGGAGAGCGACCGCGAGTGACGGAGAGCGCCTGTGTGGTGGTCACTCTCTGGCCCAGCAGAGCTGCGCTTTCTCACACAGCCTCGGCTGCTGACAGCCAGGTGAGGGCAGCCCCGCTAATGGGGTCGCCCACGGCAGACAGGATGTAAGGTGATAAAAGACGGCCGCCGGCACTGGTGCCAATTACGGCCCAATGGCCCCAGCTGTATCGACTACTCAGTCACTTGCAGCTCTGTCCCTGGAAACATAACCCCTGATTAAATAGGTGCGCCCAACGGCGCCCCAACCCCTCGCTCGAGATCCGGCGCCACAGGCCAGGACCCGGGCCTGAGTCTGAGACTCTGGGAGGAGCAGAGTACCCACCGTCCCCTTCTGCTCACCGACTGCTGTTTCCTGTCCCCCACAGCGAGCCTTCAACGCCCTCTGTCACAGCACCCACTTGTACGGCCGAAGGCTGGTCCTGGAGTGGGCGGACTCCGAGGTGACCGTGCAGGCCCTGCGGCGGAAGACAGCTGAGCACTTCCACGGTAGGTGATGTGGGAGCCGGCTGGGGGGACTCGGGGAAGAGGTGGAAGGTGCCCAGAGTCCCGCACGCTGGTCCCATGCTGGGCACCTTCCTCTCACTCTGTGCAGACAGGACACAAGACACAAGCCCAAGAGCGGGTATTTATCCCCAGGCTTGTTTCCATCAGGGCACTGGGGTCACAGCTTGAGCCCCTGGCCCCACCCTGTCAATACTGCAATCTGGCCAGGTCCCACCGTCTGCTCCTGGTCACTTGGGATGGCTGAGACCGTCCCCAGGGACCGCACACTCACTGCTTTCAATCCGCTCTGTCCCCAATACACTCCGCTGCATTACTGCATCCCAGGGCCGTGCACTTCCTGCCAGGGCCCTGTGCCCCAGGCCTGGCTCCACCTTTGCACACCGCAGTGGCACCACACGGCCTTGGTGACTGTTCATGCAGTGACTCGGATGTCCTAAGCATCTGCCACATCCTTGTGCTGGGGGCTCAGGGAGAGGAAGCACTAGGGGACTTTGTCGTCGGGTGGCGAGGGGCTCCAGGGAGCACAGCACAGGAGTACAGCACGGTGTGCAAGCATCCCTGGGAAGAGGCGAAGCCCAGAACAGCGCCACGCCGGGCTCAGGGAAGGCGGGCAGATGTCCCTTACTGTCCTGGGCACCCATCACTCAGAGATTGAGGAGCGCTGGAGCCTCTCAGATGCCCCTTCGTCATCGTTGTGGTCTGGCCAGTCAGCCAAAGGGGCCCTACGACAGTTGCTCGCCGAGCTGGGATGCCCGCTGGGCTCCAGGATGGGGCTGTGGTCACCTGTGCGCTGAGATCTCTGTGGCCTCTGCCTTCCTCCCGCGTGGCCGTCCCTGGGGTCTCAGGCGCCTGCTCTCGTCGTCTGTGCCTGTCCCCATGGGGAGATGGGGGCCAGCCATCTACCACCGAGTCTCCTTCCTCCTCATCCATGTGGAGAAAACCTAGAGCCAGGAATGACTGTCGCCTCACCCAGGCTCCCTGGGCAGCCTCCCAAACAGAGGGGTACAAAGTAGTGCACTAAGAAAGCCTCAGAACACAGACCCTGCCCTCTTTCTTGCTGCGTTGTCATTGCGGGGCCGCATGGTGCTCGTCTTTGTCGGCAATCCTGAGTCCTTGTCCGGCACAGTCTCTGGCACCACACATGCCAGGCCATCCAGCTGTGGCTGGGAATAGCTAAGGCAAGGCGAACATGAAACCAGAAAAACACAGGCTAAGTACACAGCCGCAATCCCACAACTCAGCATGTCCCCAAATCCTGACTCACAGGACGAAAACCTGTCCGTATCGACAGGCATTGACAGCCCCTGATGCCCTGTCGGCAAATGTTTGTGTAAGGGGCTCTCCCTGGGATGCGCTCAGCACTTCTGCTCGGGTGGAGAGGGACCCCTTCAATAAATCGAGCTCTGCGGACAGCGTGGGATGACCAGCCCGAAGCCTGTCTGTCCTGTGTCCAGGTGGTGGGGTGCCCTGTAGGAAGCAGTGAGACAGAGCAGATCCCTTCCCCCGCAACACCTCCACTGTCCAGAGCAGGCTGTGGGCCTATTCCCCCAGTGCCCTTTCCCCATGGTGCAAACTACTGAGCTCATTTGTGTCGAAATCCACATTGTTCACAGCTCCCGGGGCCCTGGCAGATGCCGAGGGCGGTGGGATCCGTGCCCAGTGGCCTCAACTCTGGCCTTGGCCTGAGCTCTGCCAAGAAGGCACTCAGGTCTCAGGCAGAGGCCCTGAGCAGCAGCCACAACGAGGGACCCCTGTGGGACACTGACTGAGGCAGGACAGCAGTGTCTCGGCCTTCTCAGGGGCCTGGCAGCAAGCTTGACAGTGTGGCCGTGGCCTGCAAGCCGTTCTTGGGGACAGTGAGGGTGGCCGAGCAGATAGGCAATATCCAGCATGCAGTCCCCTGAGGCCGCCCTGCCCCTGTGTGGGCCAACCGGGCCACTGTGGTGCCAGGTGGAGCTGGGACTCTGAGGAGCCAGGTAGAGCCGGGGAGCAGTCAGACCCCACTCAGGCTCACGCAGTCCGAACCCCGCAAATCCTGGGAGGTGGATACTGCCATCGTCCTGTTTAACTGATGAGGAAAGTGGTACTCAGAGAGGGCAGGTAACTTGCTCAGGGGCACCCGGCCGCTAACAGCAGAGGAGTCAGGACTCACGGCTGGGCCCAGCCACTGGCTCTCGACCCGTTCCATAGCCTTGGCTTTGTCGTCTGTACAGTGGGCCCAGGGTGCCTAGCTCCCCAGGGGATTGTGGGGCACGAAGGAGTGCCCACCTGTGAAGGGGGTGACAGGAGTGAGCACCAGGGTACACGTGACAGCTGTGGCCTTGTCATTCCTCCTGGCGTGCTAGTTCTGCCTCCTGCCCTGGGCTGACAGGCGCTCGCCAAGCCCTGCTCCCTGTAGGCAGAGGAAGAAGATGGCAAGGAGCCCCGCGTTCCTGAGTCTGGACAGGGTGTGCATGCGTGTGTGCATGCGCATATGTGTGTGCATGTGCGTGCATGTGCGTGCGTGTGTGGAGAAGCACAGGCGGTGCTTGGGACAAGGTGTTTGCATACGGCTCCACATGCCACCTGTCTCCCACATCTTGAGCCAGCAGCGCAGAGCTTGGCACACAGTAGGAGCTTAATTAGTGCGCAGTGGTGGGGAGGGATGGGAGGGCGGGGGAGGGCTCCTGGCTGCGGTACCGCTGCTGTGTCCTGCTTTGCCTTCCCAGCTGGGCTCGCTGCTGCCCCAGAATCCCCTGGAGCCCCAGCTCCGCCCAGCCCTGCCCAGGAGGCCTCCTCACTCTGAGCAGTACAGGGCTGCCATCTTCCTTTCCCCTGCAGGTTGGTGCTTGGGAAGCACCCGTCCAATTGAGCATCGAGGGGAGGTCATTGAAAGTCCTTATGAAAGTCACTGAGTAGGCAGGAACCTTGACACCAGGCTGGTGCTTGGGGTAGGCGAGACAGCAAGACAGACATTCTCCCCACATCCACTCTGGTTTCTCCCCGTCCTCTTCCACACTCTGCCCCTGCCTGCCTCCCTCCCTCCCCAGCCAAGAATCAGATTTCTCATTTCTGCTCGCTCGCTCTCGGCCCTGCGGTAGGTGAAGTGCTATTCTTCAGCGCTTCGTGTGTGGGAGTGTGAAAAGAGAGCTCGGAGGGAAGAAAGACGCAAGTCTGCCGCTGGCTGCGTCCCTTTCTTCCCGAGCGTGTTGGGAAGCAGCAGGGTCGGCACCGACAAGCTTTCAGGGCCCCGCGGGCCGCGGTACCTGCACGCGCAGCCAGGGGAGTATAATGGCACGGGGACACTCGCCCGCACAGCCCTCCGTCTTAAGCGCTCACAGCCAGGGAGGCCGGGCAAACAGGCTTTTATTTGGCCAGGAGCACAGCTCTGCTTCCCCATGTTGTCTTATTCCAGCTGAGGAGGACTGATGGGCTGTGGTTAGCGTCGGTACCTTTCACCTCCGGAGCCAGGAGCCCAGACATGACCGGAATGGCAAGTGGCTGGCGGTGGCACTGTCCCCCGCCCGCCACTGCCAAGATCTGAGAGCGATGGAGAAGCTCTCATCACGCACAGATGGGGGCTGTCCTGGTCACTTGCTGGCCTCAGGCATGAGCACCCGCCCAGCCTCTTGAGAGCAGGGAAGCAGCCCAAGTGCCCAAGCCCTTGACCCAGCTGCACCGCTGTCCTGCCTCCAGGCCTTGGCCAGTGTCAGAGATGGGACTTCTCCCCACACCCCGCTTTCGATTCCCCATCACACCCCGCACGTCATCCTTCAGATGTGTCAGTGTGCCACTGCATGTTTGTGCAGAGCGAAGACCCTCCTCTCTTAACCGCCCTTAACCGCGACCCTCCGGGAGCAAGGTCCCCTCTGCGTGCCCTGCACCGAGCACAGAGCAGGTGCCCCAAGACTGGGTGCCTGGATAAGCAGCAGTAGGAGCCTAGCAGTCAGGGCAGCCGGGGACGGTTGGGCATCTGGCATGTCCCAGGCACCTTCACAGGCAGACGAGGACCCCAGGTCTCAGCGAGGGTGGGAGCACTGTGCCTCGAGGTACTGCCGATCTGGGAAGAGGATGCAGAATAAATTCGTAGTAAAGATCAAGCCAGACAAAGGGGAAATAAGGGGAGAGAGCTTTTTCAGGGACCTGCCGTGTGCAGGGAGTGATGCCACGCGAGTTTAAGAGCTGGGTTTTATTTTAGCCTTCTGCTCCCTGGAAAGAGGAGTTGTTCCTGTTTTTCCAAAGTGCATCTGAGACCCTAAGAGGTGTGTTGACTGGGCTGTTAACACACAGCTCTGAATCTCTCCACACCGCATGTCCCCAGCAATTCTAGATCCCTGCTCCATTAGATCCAGGCTCCCAATCCAGCTAGAGCAACATCTGCAAAGCGTGGCCCCTGGTCTGTTTTTACCAATAAAGTTTTATTGGAACATAGCCATACCCATATGTTTAGACGGGGCCTGTGGCCCATAAAGCCTGCAATCTCTACTCCCTGCCCCTGCACATAATGAAGGTACAGTCTGTGGCCCTTCAGGGTGACTGTCCTTTATTTTACCCAGATGTCCCAGATGGCTGATTCTCCCCACTATGATGATTCTAGGGGTGTTGTACCTGCACACCTCCCTGCCAACTAGCGGCCTAAGGTTAGAAAGGGTACCATAAGGGAGGGAGAGAAGAGATTTCCAACTTGCATTTTTGTGTTATTTGAAGGAACCAGCTAAAGCTCTGGGAGAAGCATCTCAAGCAGAGGGGACCACAGGTGCAAAGGCTGTTTAGCGCAAGCAAGTTCAAAGTAGGCTTTGGTGGTTGCAGAGCACATCCAAGAGGGAGAATGGTAGAACGCAGGCTGGAGGGGCCAGCAGGGCTCCATGCTTAGAGCTGTAGGGCTTGTCTGGCCTGGCAAGAATCCCGGCTTTCTTTCAAGACAGATCAGAAGGTCCTGGAAGGCTTGAGGAGGGGCACACACTGGCAGACCTCATCTCGGCTGTAGCGTGGGGCTTATGTGGCGAGAGTACAAGAAAGGTTAGTAGGCTGTTGTCTCCGTCCAGGCACTCGGGGACTCAGGGCAGAGGCTTCAGGGCAGGGAGCCTTTGTGGAAAGGTGGATCCTGGCATACTCGCTTTGGGGGCAGTCGAAAGGAGAGAAGGCGGGGCAGGCAGCCAGGCCTTTAACAGGCAGGTGCAGGGTTCTGGTGTGCTGGTTTTGAGGTACCTGTCAGGGCAGCCCGCGGGTGTCAGGCAGATAGATCTATGAGTTCTGAGCTCGGGGTGAAGCCTGGGCTAAGATATAAATTTGGAAGCCATCAGCATACAGATGATATTTAAAGCCAGGAACAGTTCACACACACACACCCTCCATAACTTAATCATCCACCGGACAGCACATTTTCAAAGGACCGGGGACCAGGAGAGCCCGTGATCCCCAAGCCAGCCCTCGCAAATGGGGCTCCTTGATCTTGGCTGTGGAAACATAATCATCAGGCTTTAAAAATCACAGACAGGAAAGTTCAGGCAGGGATGTGAAGTCACAGAATTTATTATTCAAAATCTCCCTTTGTCGCGGCTCTGCACAGCCACCTGGAGACTGAGGTTTTCTGTAAGCTCCCGTTTTTGTCCCTCGCCTGGATCCCTGTATCCGTCCTGCACACTCAGTGGCAGCAGCCCACCAAAGTGTGCAAGGGAGTGTCCCAGAGTGCCAGAAAACAAGGGTCTCTGGGAAAGGCTGCGACCTCAGGTGGGCATGGGGAGATGAACAGGATGTGTTTTGTCCCTATTTTATATTTTTTAAATTTTAAGACAGGCTCTCACTAAGTTGCCAAGGCTGAACTGGAATTTGTAATCCTCCTGCCTCAGCTTCCTGAGTGCTGAGATGACAGGTGTGCAGCACCTCTCCCACCTCAGGTTCTCCTCTTTCACTGGCTCCTGGCTGCAGTGACAGGCAGCAGCCAGAGAAGTTGAAGCTGACCAGGAGACTCGGCCCGTTCCTCCCATGCTCCCCTGGCCTCTGCAGCTGGTAGAAGCAGAATCCGGAGAAGGAAAATACAGAGCAGAGTTGTTTTGGTCCAGGCAGCTTCCGAGAGCCAGCTGCATCCCCCAGCAGAGGTGCTCTGGGAGACCTGCACCCCGAGGCCAGCGGAGCAGGTGTCCCCAGCCAGCCCCTCTGCACCCCGCCCGAGCTCACTGGGTGGTGTTTGGGAAACATTTCCCAGCGCTTCGCCAATATCCTGCACACGCTCGTCCGTCCCTCGGGAACGGCTGTCCGTGCAGGGAAGGTACTTGCTCCCAATCCAGCTAAATTGTTATTGACTTGTGTTCTCTGCGTTCCGCAAACATTTCACTCAGCCGTCGCCGGCGAGGCCAGGAATCCCTGCTAGGGCTAACGGGGAAGCCAGCTGTGCCAGGCCATCGCTCCTGCTCCTCCTCATCGATCACGGAATTAAACTGACAGGAGGCGGGTTGCAGCGTGCCTGGGAGGGGCAGGGCCCTGGCCGTGAGTGGACGAGGGTCTGGGGGCCTGAGCGCCAGAGGGCCAGAGAGGGAGGCGCAAAGGAGGAGGGTGTCCCTGCAGGGTTGTGCTGGTGGTAGGGGGTGGCCGGATTTCTCAGCAAGAGAAAGCCACGGAAAACAGACCAAGCTTTCAGGGCTGGTTCACGACCCTAAGTGACATTAGCTGGGCTTTGTAGACAGGAGAGAGAACAGGTCACAGGCCACCTGGGTGAGCCATCAGCCTGTGTTTTGCCTGCAGAATATGAAAAACACCAGACACTATAGTGCGTACCTGTGATGCCAGCCTGGGCAGTTTAGCAAGACCCTATCGCAAAGTAAAAAATAAAAATGTAAAGCCATGGGAGTGTAGCTCAGTGATAGCCCTGCCTAGCACGCGTAAGCCCCTGAGCTCAATCCCCAGCACCGCGAAAGAAAGATAAGAAAACAAAAAAAGTTTTGAATGAATCACTACTATTTTGCTATTGGAAGATTGGGCCTGAAAATCAAGATTCTGGCCTCTCTTGAATAATTGGGGCTTGCCCGCCCCAGCAGCCAGGCCTGGAGAGCAGCTGCCCATTTCTATGAAGCGTAGGCTTCCTGTTTGCTGTGGGTCGCGGCCCTCCCTAGTCACCCACAGCCCGACCAAGCCCTGCACACGCAGGCCCTGTGCAGACCTCATCACACCCTGGCTCTCAGAGGAGACGTCCCAAGCCCCCTCTCGGCTCCGCTTCACCCAGGGCCTGTGCCAAGAGGACGAGACAGGAAGCCAGCACAGACCAAGCCCCTGAGAACTAAAGATGCCCTCCGGCCAAAGCAGCGTGGTGGCGCGCCACTCACCCTGCTGCGGCCCTTCGCCCCTCGCCCTGCCGTGGGCCCCCTTCCAGCAGAGAGGTCTGCAGGTCTCCAGCTTGGCGACTGTTGCAGGCACGTGCAGGACCAGGCCCTACCTGGATAGACCCGTAACAGTCCGAGCCGGGGCTCCTTCGCCCACCCTGTGTGTGGGGCATGCGTGGCCAGTCCAGCTGTTCAGACCTGGCGCACACACGAGACGGCCTGGACACACAGGTCGTGTGCTGCTCGGGAAACCAGACGCCTCTGCAGTTGGGCTGGTAACAGCAGTGATCATGGCCACTGTGACACCCAGTGCCCACCCAGCCGCTTGCAACCAGGCCTGTGGAGTAGGCCGCAGGCCTCAGTGGTTTGCTTCTGGCTGATTCTGCCGGGTACGGGGTAAGGACCTCTGGCCTTTGAGGAACCTGCAGCTGCAGCGTGGGTGCTGCCAGGTGCCTGGGTGTGCTCTGCACCTCTCCCGCCCAGTCCCTCCTGCCTGAGCAGGGCAGCTGCAGCTTCCTCTGCAGGGCGGTGGCCTCAGCCTCAGCTGTGGGGGAGCCAGCCATCCTGCATGCCAGGCGCCACACAGAGAGCCTGCCACAGTCACGCGACTTCTCAGCCCTAGAGCCGCCACTTCTCAGCTGAAAACTGGGACAGTGATGTCACCAGCTCCTGGGACCTTAGGAAAGTCTGCACGCAGCCTGCTGCACAGAGCCCGAAGTGCCCAGGGACTTGTCCCTGTTTTGTGTCCCCAGCCCTAGTTTGGGCAGCTGGGTTCTCCACTTCCTGGGCCCTGTTCCTCCTCAGGGTGACCTCGTGGGACTCCACTCTCAATGTCCACATTTGCTCAGCACCGTTAGAGCCCGGCCCTGGGCTACCTGCCCTTGGGCCTCTGCTGGGCGCCACTTCCAGGTCCCGTCTGTCTAGACACGAATAACTGGGACTACAGAGGCCCCCAGACCCCCAAGTGCAGATCGCCTCAGTCCCGTTGCCCCAAGCCCCAGTGTGGCCCCCCCAGCCGGCAGTTCAGTTTGGCCTTTGGGGGTTTGCTCCCTGCCACCTCTCCAACCACGTCCCTGTGAGACCAGCAGTGCCGCTGTGATCCCAGTCACCAAATCAGAGCCCTCCCAGAAATCCTCCTGGAAGTGCCTGAGCTGGCAGAGGCAGGTCAGGCCCCGGGTCCTGCCTGCCAGCTCTGTGGAAGACGGGTTGTCCCCTCGGTCCCCGACCATGCGGCATGCACCCGCTGCACACCGTGCTGGGGGCAGATGGGGACCCTGAAGCCTCTGCCCAGGGGACAGCTGGAGCCAGGCAGGGTGGGCGGGTCAGGGAGACACCAGGCGGAGCACCTGCACCGCCCCCTGCAGTACCCACGCCGTGTGCTCTGGGTCCCCAAGGTGAGGATTGCAGGTTGCTAGTGGCCCCGGAGTTGGGCACAGCCTGCTGAAGCCACCGTGGTGCCCTTCTATAGAGGGGACCTCCAGAAGGCCACGCTCGGCCGATGCTGAGCCCTACCGCCCCACCCCTGCCTCCTCCGTGCCGCAGCTGGTCTCCCTCTTCACAGCAAGCCATGTGGGCGCCCTCAGGGGCCACCGTGGAGACCCCGTGTCATCCACGTGGTCATCCTTTGGCACCGATTCAGAGAGGAAGGCAGTGGCCACCCTGTCCTGAGTGCCCGCTGTGTGCCAGGCACATGGTTTCGGCATCACATAGAGTCTCTTTTCTTCTTTTTTTTTTTTCTGAGACGAGGCATTTTGATATGGTCCCAGATGTCCTGGAACTTGAAATCCTCCTGCCTCAGCCTCCTGAGTAGCTGGGATAACAGGTGTGCACCACTGTGCTGGCCTATATCTTAAACACCCTGGGCAGAGGGCACTACAAATACTCTTGCCATTCGGTAACTGCAGAGACCCAGCCAGGAAGCAGCTTGCCCGAGGTCTCCCGGCCTGGAGCAGCAGGGTTTGATGCAGCAGCCCAGCCCCGTCCCACCCCCGCCTGTCAGGCCGCCTCTTCTCAGAACCCTTGCAGAGCCCGCTGCAGCTCGCCTTCCTCGATGCTGCTGCCTCCAGAACAAAACCTCGCGCCGTGCCGCCACCTCTTGTCCCCACCCGCCTTTCCCTCTGCCCGCCTGCGCTTCGCGCACCGGGCGACAGCGCCAGCCAGGGAGGGGAGCCGTGCAGGCTGGCATTCTGTCAAGGAGTTAATTGAAAAATAAAATCATTAGGTGGGAACTCCAGAAATGCAGACTCGGTCGTTGGAGGTTGGGGGGCTGGGGGCGGGACTAGGGGGTTGTTGGGGGAGGCCGAGTTTTCCTGAAGTTAATTTCTTGGGTATTGATGTTTGGTGACATTCACTTGTTGTTTATCTTTGGGTGCAGCTGTAATGCTGAAAGAAAATGCACAGCTTGTTTCGTTTATTTATTTTACACCTTTCTCCAGTTCTGCATTATGTTTGTTTGGTGAAACCCACTGAGGCTTTTGATGTCGGGGAAGTGGGACTTCGGCAGCTGTTCCCGGCACGCGGGGTGCCACACACGATGCCACGCGCACAGGCAGGGCCCGCCGGGGCGGTGGGGCTCAGGGCCTGGCACGTCTCGGCGTGGCTGTGGGGGTCCGGCCTGAAGCCCAGCCAGTCCCGGAACTCTGTCCCCGCAGGGTGGGCTGGGCGCTGGAGTGACTTTCCCAGTGTCACCCAGCCCAGGAGCGGCCAAGTGGCTGCACATCTGACTCCCAGCCCCTCCCTCCGCGCCTCTGCCCCTCGGGAGGCTCCGCAGATGGGGCTCCTTTCTCTCTCTTAAACCGCAGCATCCCCCACCCAGGTTGGCTTTAACAGCAGCCCCATGTACAGATAAGGAAACTGAGGCACAGGGGGTAAAGCGCAGACAGCTCGTGGATGGGGTGGGCGGGCACAGAGGCTGGCCGGGCTCGAGCTCACGGTAGGCCTAAGGGCTGGTGCCCCAGGCCAGCCGGTGCTGTAGAGATGGCTGCAGGGCAGCTTTCCCAGAAATGGGCGCTGGCGCCCCTGCGGTGGACCTGGCGCTCAGACTGCCTACATGAAAGGTGGTGTTTTAAAGGGACGCAGGCAGGCCACCTGCGTGTTACAGGAGATGGACTGCGGGGTGCCCCGCTGGAAAGACAGCAGGATTGAGAGAGACAGCAGGACTGCCTCCTATCCCACATGTTGCCCAGTGGGCACCCGGCTTCTCGTTGTGCTTCTCTGGAGCTGGGGTGACGGAGAAGAAAGTGGGGCCTTCAGAGAGGGGCAGGGGACGGGGCTGGCGTCCAGCCCAGGTAGGACGGTGGGACTGGCCACAGGGCCCAGAAGCAGCGAGGCCCAGCTCCAGGGATGCTAAGATGGAGAGGTGTCGGTGTGGGTGCCACCAAGCTGTCCCCGCAGCTCCATGCCAGAGGACAGTTGGGGAAGCCGTGTGGAGAGAGAGCCTGGCCCAGGAGTCAGTGGGGCACTGACTTGTCACACCAGCAGCTCCTCCGGGAAGCCGCCTGGATTGCCCAGCGCTGCAGCAGGCGCCCTGTCACGAGGCTGACCCTGCTGTGGGCTGTGGTGTCTGAGCTCTTGGCCCTGCAGGGGCCTGTGCAGCTCTTGTCCACAGCTGTGCCTGGCCCCAGACGTGTCTGCTGGTAGCACAGAAGGAGGGGCTGGGAACTGCTCTCAGCTTCATCTCCACTTCTGTTTGCTCTTCAGCAACATGCACTCCTGACCCTCCGCTTTCCCTGTCCTTCATTCAGTCACTCAGCAAACACTGAGCACCCACAGTGTGCTGGGCACTTTCTAGGCTTTGAGACAGAGCAGAGACCAAGAGATGAGCCTGCCCTGCTGGGCAAAGAGGTCAAGAGGGAAGCAGAACTGGGCGGGGTCTGTGCTGTGAGAGAATGGGCAGCAGGATGTCTTGGAGGACTGGGCTTTTTAAGTAAGGAGGCTGGGAAAGCTTCCCACACAGGCAGGGATCCAGGGAAGAGCATTCCAGATACGAACCAGCAGTGCAAAGGCCCTGGGGCAGGTGCAATGGGCATGGACTATGGCTTTGGCTTCTCCCAGGGAGAGGAGGGCACGGGTGAAGGTTTGGGCAGAGGAGCGGCATGTGCTGGTGTGAGTTTAACAAGACCCTCTGGCTGAACTGAGAGCCGCCTCGGGAGGGGCAAGGTGCTGGAGCCAGGGGCTGGAGCTGTTTTTGGTGTCCTTTTGCAGTGCCTCGCCTATGCTAGACAGGCGCTCTGCTACTGAGCTGCCACCCAACCCTTTTTAACTTCTATTTTGAGACAGGGTCTGCCTAAGTAGCCCAAGTGAGTTTGATTTCACAATCCTCCTGCCTCAGCCTCCTGAGAGGCTGGAATCACAGGTGCGTACCAGCACATCCAGCTTGGATCTGTTTTAGAGCTGGAGCCACCTTGCTAGTTCTGCGCTCAGGCCGTAGGAGAGACAGCGTCCCACTGACTTTGCTCAGACTCCAAGCCAGCGGGCCCGGCAGAGTGCAGAGCCAGCCCCGGGGGGGCACCCTCCCTGGCATTGGCAGCCCGGAGGAGCCGTCAGGGACAGGCCGGCAGGCCCTATTTTGTTGCCCTTCTATTTCCCAGTGCCTATTACCTGCCGGAGAATTCAATTTCCAGAGGGCATTGTGCGCCTCAGGCCAGCGATTATGAGCAGGCTGCGCGGGCGGGAGGGCGCCTTCGCCCAGCAGTCCCCAACGGCCTTCATCACTAAGGGTGCCGGGTGTGGCTGCCGGGCCCTGGGGCTCCGAGGGTGGCCCCTCCCACACAGGGCTCCCTCAGCCCCGCCCCCTCTCCAGCTCTCTGGATGCCAGGCATCGTGGCTGGGCTGGGGACACAGCGGTGAGCAGGGCCATGTCCCAGCAAAGACAGGGTGTTGTTGGGTTGGGTCAGAGAAGGGCGGGAGCCAGAGAGCACCATAGAAGAGCAGGGGAGGTGCCGGGGGTGGCGTACACCCCTATAGTCCTAGCACACAGCAGGCTGAGGCAAGTTCGAGGCCAGCCTGAACTACATAGCAGAACTCTGGGCCAGCTCCGGGTCCCTTCGGAGGAGGAGATAGTACTGGTGGTGCGCGGTGCCCAACAGCACCCCTGGGAGGCACAGAGTCCCGGGGAAGGTGAGAGGCGCAGATCAGAGGCAGCTCCTGGAGGAGGTGCGAAGGGGTGGGGTCCTGGCCACTGGAGCGGGGAGGCTCCAGGACCCCAGGAGGGAGTCCAGGGTGTCCTTCCTGCAGGGAGGGCCCCAGAGGAGACGCAGCTGCTGCCCACAGGAGGCATCCAGCAGGCTCCAGAGGCAGACGGGCAGCCTCCTGACAGCGTCCACAAGTGGCCAGACCAGCAGAGGGACTGGCGGGGCAGGCAGCCAAGGGACCAGCACACAGCCCATGGTCTCCACCCCCTTCCCATGAAAAGCAAAGGTGCTGCAGGTCTAGGGGTGACTTGGGCTCCAGTCCATGCCCCACCACTTCCTGGCTGGGCAGCCTTAGACCTGCCTGTCCACTCCCTGTCCTGCTGTGGGAGGTACAGCACCTCCTGTGGACTCATTGGGCGGAAGTGAACCGTGGCACGTAGTGGGGAGTCAGGCCGTGGGGACTGGGGCCTGGAGTGTGCACGCATGTGTTGCTGAGCCCACCGTGCCCTTTCATGCTTTCTTCACACTGTGCACCTCAATCCCAGGCTCACCCCATCTCCAGAGAACTCCTCTGCGTTCATCAAAGCCCAAGCCATACAGCCCCTCTTTTCCCACGCTGCTCCTACTTGTTAGTCCCTCTTTGCTTCTCTGGACATTCTGGGCTCTGCATCTGTGTCCCCAACATGTACCGAGCACCTACTGTTTACCAGCCACTTACTACACCCTTAGAGTCCGTGGCGTCCGAGCAGACAGACCAGCTTCTGCTTGTTTCCCTAAGCACTGGTCAGGCTGGGCTCAGCCTCAGGCCTGCGGGGAGGATGGAGTTGTGCTGGAGGCTGCCCTCCCTCTCGGGGCGCCCTTTCCTCTGGGGGTACAGGGGGAGGGAGCTGGCTGGAGAGAGAGTAGAGGCCAGGAGGTTGGAGGCTGACCGTGTTTCTCTCTGTTTTCCCCCTTCCCCTTGCCCCTCCCCTCTGGCTCCCCCTCTTCTGCCTCCCTCGCTGCTCTGCCCCATCGCCTCCCCTCTCGCCATCTGGGCTCCCCCAGAGCCACTGAAGAAGAAGCGGTCTGCGGTGCTGGACGGGATCCTGGAGCAGCTGGAGGACAGCGCGAGCGACGGCGAGGAGCAGGCCCTTAAGCCGTGAGCTCAGCTCTAGGGCAGGTGGCTGCAGGGCGCCGGGCGTGGGGACAGCCACTCCAGCTCCTGTGCTCACTGCCGCGCGGGCCCAGGCTGGGGAGCAGCCCAGGGTCGAGGGGGACACCAGCCTCGCCCAGCGTCCTGACTGCAGGCGTCACCCGTGCACTGTGCTGCGCCCGCTGCAGAGGCCCCGAGGGGGCAGGGCGGGGGCCCCGGACTGGCACCGAGCTCCTGGGCCCAGCTCCTCCTGGCACCCTGGCTCTTGCTGCCCAAGGCCTCCATGGAAAACGGACCAGCAACCCAGAGCGCACAGTGCTGCGTGGCAGCCGGGCCTGGGCAGCTGACCTCGTCCCCACAGGCCGCCTCCAGGAAGCTGCCCGCATCTGTCCCAGGGACTTGGCCTCTGGCCTGCAAACCTGCTCGCAGGGACCACGAGCCTGCTTCTGGCGCCCAGGGACCTCTCCAAGCTGCTCCAACACCAGGCTGGCTGGATGCGCTGGGCCGGAACACGCCGAGGCTTCACCCGGCTTGTCCCCGGCCAGGAGCGCCTGTGGGCATGGCCTGTCCAGCCTGGGCACAGCCAGCACCTCAAGGGAAGGTGACACAGAGGAAAGAGGGGCCACAGGCCCCCGTTCCGGATCCAAACCCCCGCATGGCTGTGTCCACATGTGCGAGCCTGGACCGTGCCAGCCCCCGGCACTTGGTTGCTCGTTGTCTATGGCGGGTGGTAACTGCCTGCCTCGGTAGGTGGTGCTGCAGAATAGCAAGTGAGCCCAGTAAATCCGGGACATTCGCCTGCACTGTGGCTTTCTTCACCTGGGACTGCAGGTGCCTCCAAGGGAGCCCTGTGGTCTCCCGACTTCATGCGTGAAACCGGGTCCCTGCCTTTCCGTGCGTGCAAGGCTGCAGTCCTGTGCAGCTCTCGGAGTGGCCCGGACCCCCAGCCGGGCTACGTGGTGCCAGCCCAAGAACCAGGGCAAGTGACTTCCCCTCCGTCCTCGGTCACACCCTCATCCTTAAAATGCGTGCTGCATCGCAGAGCCCTGAGGCCAGAGAGCTGCAGGCATCTGTGCAGGGCCACACGGCGAGACCAGTATGTACAACGGTGTCCGGCCCCAGACTCCGGAGCAGCAGGGAGGCACGAAGAGCGCATGGCTGGAGGAGCCGCCGGGGGAGAGAGCTGCCGCCGTTCCCCAGCCTGGTCCAGAACTGGCGGGGCGAGGAGGCCAGGAGTCCGCCCTCCTTTCCTCCCGGTCTGAAGGACGTCACGGGGCACGTCTGAGTGTCCCCGAGGCTCCTGTGTTAGGAGGTGGAGCTGTGGGGAGGTGACTGAACCCGGGCGCCGCCCTCGCTAGCAGATTGGTCTGCAGAGAAGTTCTGGCTGCGTGTGCGGGGAGAAGGTGGCCCAGGGCAGCCCCGTAGAGGGTCCCCAGCCCTTCCTCTCTGCTTCCTGGCTGCCGTGGGGTGAGTAGCTGTCCTCCACCCGCCGCTGCCTTGGAGCCAGCCAGCCACCAACTGGACCCTTGTGGCTGGCAGGCAGTCATACCAGCAAAGGAATGTGACGCACAAACGCCATCCTGGGGCTCACTCTCAGGGGAGCGGGCTGTAAGCACATAGCCCCAGGGTCCCTGCATCGTCCCCTTCCCATCATCCCCACGCAGTCTCCATTCTTCACAGGCAGCTAGCGTGGTCTATCTGGCTGGATGAGTGAACTGGATCGTGTCAGTCCGTAGTGTAAAGCCTTCCAGGCCACCTCTGTGTGCCGAGAATAAAGCCATGCTCCTCGCCCCAGCACCAAGGCCCTGCCCTTCTTCAGAGCCCGGACCCCACCTCAGGGCCTTTGCACATGCTCCGCACCCCTCCCAGAGCCCCAGTCCCTCATCCTTCCTGTCTGGCTCCTCTTGTTTCCCCCATGAGATCTGAGCCCAGAGTCCACTCAGGCCGAGTCCCCTGACCAGTCGATCTGCGCAGCCACGCTCAGCACCCCGTCCCTGACCCCAAGCCTGGTTCCTTTCAGTCACAGCACTTAGTGCAGGCAGCTGTCATTTTTATCATCACCGTTGTCCTCATTCTGGATGAAGTCAGTAGAACAAAGTGATTAGGAAATGAAGCCAGGTAAGGGCCCGCCCTGCCCAGAGGACAGAGGAAGGGACCGGGGCACCAGGAAGGCAGTTTGGGAACAATGTGTCTGTCGGGGGCTGTGGGCTGAGCTGGGAGCCCCGGCCGCTGCAGCAAGGGGGTGGCTGTCACTGCTGTCGCAGGAGCAGGGCCTCAGGGAGCTTTCCGGAACGTCTGCAGTCCCACCGCCAGAGGAGGTGGGAGAGATCCCGGAAGTCATGCCTGGACACTCGGCCGGGTGAGGCGAGGGGTGCGGAAGAGAGGCCAGGTCAGTCTCTTCTCAGAGGGTCAGACAGGAGCCAGAAAGAGAACTAACGAGGTGGACCAGATCAGGTGCCCGGAGAGTCAGTGGGACATGGAGAGCTTGGGGGGCCCGCGGCGTGGACACCAAGACTGGAGTGCTCAGGAGAGCAGCTCAGGTGGGGCGCGGCACCATTTCCCTCTTATCCTCACGCCCACCCCCACCCACGTCACCAGGGGCTGGCAGAGGAGACAGCCAGGGCGCCCCTGCCCAGCTCCTGCCCCGCCTGGCCTCCCCACTGAGCGTCCAGCCCTGGACTCTGGCACCCCACCCATCCCTCATGCCCTCCAGTGAGGGGGGCCATAGCAGCCTGCTGTTGTCACCCACCAGCCTCTGGCCCTCTGCTCTTGTGACTCCCAGAGGAGCTGGGTGGAATCCGCACCGCGGAGGGGCGACCGGGTACAGCCAGGGAGCAGGGCAACCTGGAGACGGAAGGGTGGGACAGGGTGGCAGCCTGCTTGGTCCACGTGCCTGGAGTGCCAGAGGCTGAGGCCTTCGGAAACCCTGGAGGTCCAGATTCATGGGCTAGAGGTGGATGTGAGGGGTCTTGGCTTCTCGACTAAGGACATACACAGTGGGCCTGCAGGAGGACACACACAGTGGGCCTGCAGGAGGAGACAGGAGAGACGGGACCGCAGGGAAGGGCAGGGTGGAGTGACGTGGAGTGACCGGAGGGTCTTGGGGCAGGAGCCAGCTAAGAACCTCTGCACCATGAGGTCTTTTAAAGAATAAACAGATCTTGGAGTGGGGGGTGTGGTCAGTGCTTGGTAAGTAGTTAGCACGTTAACGTCATTGTTATTGAGGAAGAAGTTAGGGGCTGCACCCAGCAAGTCCCTGGAAGTCAGACCTGGCATGTAACAGGCCACGTGCAAAGGCTCCAGGCAGTGCCGAGACTGGGGGGAAGAGGTCATGTTGGAAAGGGGCGCGAGGATCCAGAGGGGATGGAGGGGCGGCCCCCACCCAGCAGCCTGCTTGTTCCTTACAAGGAGCCAGAGCCCAAGACGGGCCCGAGGGTGCTGGGACAGGAGTGCCCCGGGGGTTGCCGTGTCTGCCCCAGCCGTTCCGTGTGGGTCCTGTTTGGGGGACCGGAGGGCCTAATGTTCTCGTTAGCCGAACTGTCCTCTCTGAAAGCCCGACCCGGGGGCAGGGGGCTGGCCCACAGGTGACGCAGGGCCCTGGGGGCCCAGGCAACGCCAGAGCACGGTGTGGACTCCAACCAAGCTCTGCCTGCCCTCCAAACGCAAGCCACATCCTCAGCCAGCTGCAGATGAATCCTCACCCTGGCGCCTGCCTTCATTCCTCAGACGCCTGCTGTGCGTCCCCTGTGTGCTGGGCTCTGTGCTAGGCACCCAGGTGTGAGGATAGCGGCCTGGGTGGCCCCAGGGTGTGTCCCCAGCTGCAGTGTCAGGAGAGAGACAGTCTCCAGGGGCCACAGCCCTTCAGGGCCTCCGGGCAGTTTCCTTTTTTTTTTTTTTTTGTGCTGGCCCCGCACCTCTGTTGCAGGCAGCAGCTAGGACGGATTAGCTGGGGCCAGGCACGCAGGCTGTGGTGAACAGAGCCCAGCTCGGTTGCAACATCTAATTCAATTTGTTCTGCCGAGATTGAAATATGAAATGGTTGCCAGTCAAACGTTCAAAGGATGGGGGAGGGAGAGGGAGCGCCTGCTGAAATTTAAATTTTAATGAAAATGACTTTAACCCTTTGGTGCACCTGGGGAAGTGGGGTCCCCCACCTCCTGTGAGTGAGGGGGCGGTTCTTCTTCACTCATCTCTCCCTCTCTCTTACAGTAATACCTGGTTGTTTTTTCAGCGATATTACTAACTAGAGACGAGTAGAATACATGCCTCACGATAAGCATCCCCCATGAGGCCAGCACCAAGCCTGGCGCCAGGTGCTCTGGGTAGGAGGGGCGGGCAGCAGGGCCACCGTCCAGCCTCAGCCCGGTACCGGGGCCTGGGCAGGGAGCAGGGCAGGGGGCAGGGGGGGCTCCATCCGCCGTCCGCAAGGTGACTCACGCCAGGGAGGTAGCAGCGAGGAGGCCAGAGCCTGGATGCAGGGAAGGGGCCCGGGGATCTGGAGGGTCATTGAGGGGTGCACCACCTGGTCTGGGACGGCAGCGAGCGCAGAGTCAGCTGTCAACGCCTGGGGCAGTCCAGAGCTGCGGGGCTTCGGAAGGTGGAGGTGCAGGTGACTGGCGAGCGAGGCACCTGGCAGGTGCGCATCTCGGCACAAGAGGGGCGGGCTGAGGACGAAGTGCAGAGTTGTCCTTTTGCCTTTAAGAAATCTAAGCGGCCTGGTAGGGATTCACCCTCCTAGAGGCACAGCCGGGAAATCCTAGCACACCACTCAGAAGTTTCAGGGTTTGTGGTTTGTTGTTTTGTTTGTGGCAGCAAGAATGGAGCTGGGCCTCCACCACCGAGCTACACCGAAGCCCTCAGGTTCATTTTGGAGCCACTTCCAGATAATTCCAAATTCTTTTGGCCACAGAACCCCATTTCCAAACAAAAGTCTGGTGCAAACCCAGCATAAAAACCAGAGAAAGTGAGGACTACTGTGTTCAAGGGGGTACAGGGTCTGGCCCCCCCACATTCATCTGCCGCCTCAGTGCCTCAGCAATGTAAAACCATCCCTGGAAGCGGAGTCCGGACCGGAGACACAGGAGATGATTTTAGGGGCCCAAGCGCTGCTTTTTTTTATTTTTAATTTACTACTTTATTTTCACATGTTTGCCACACCCACAGATCCATAACTCCCTCATCCAGCCTGTGGTGTGCCGGGCTGTAAGGAATGCCAGTCAACTGGTATAAAGAAAAATACTAAGTGTATGTATTTAATAAAACAAAAGTAATAAAGAATTGACACGAATGATTCAAAACACAGGTCAGCAAACTGCAGGCCCTGGGCAGACCCAGGTGCTGTTTGTATAAATAAAGTTTTATTGGAACACAGCCATGCCCATCAGTTTCTATACTGTCTGTGGCATGGCGAAAGGGAGCAGTTACCACAGCGGGCTTGTGGCCACAAAGCCTAAAATATGTACCATGTAGTACATCCAGTGTGTCGGCTCCTGCCAAGTCCTACTAATTTTCAAGGTCAGAAAGCCAGACCAGAGAGGCCAAGTGGTATCTACAAGGTTATGCTCCCCGCTCTGGCCCTTCTGACTATCTCGCTGCTATGCTGTATATCGGGGACCTTTTTCCCTGATTACAGCACCGTCCAGAGCCAGACAACTTGGGCTTGAATCCCAGCTCTGCCACTTACCCTTGAGCAAGCTCTTTGACCTCTGCATGCCTCGGTGTCCTCACCTGTGAACCAAGATGGGCACACCAGGCGGGGTCGGAGGGACTGAGCCGATCAGGGTGAGCCAGGGCCTGGAAAGGTGCCTGCCACGCAGCCTCAGCTGGCGCCGCCCACGCCCAGGAGGCTGGACTGGGGTCTTCTGGACCAGCATCGCCAGGAGCCAGGGCCACCTCCCTCCCTAGCTTCCTTAACGACCCCCACAAGCCCTTAATTACAGCCCTCATGAAGACAACGCACAGGGTTGTGGTGCCCCAGCCTTGGGCTCAAGCCAACAGCCAACATGGTCCTGTGCAGGTTTCCAGATGGCAGCTGCTCCTGCCTTCCCTGGGAACTGTTCCCTTGTCCTGGTCCCCCAGAGACTCCAGGTGGCAATATTACTGCCACCCTGTGCATCTGCAGCTTAAAGAGCACTTCATTCAGTCCCTCGGTTAAGTCCTCGCAGAGTCACAGCCAGGGGCTGCAGCCCCATTCACAGGGGAGGAAGCTCAGGCTGGGGACATGAACTGAGGCGCCATGGCTAACGGCCCAGGAAGGAGCAGGCCCTTTGGCCTTGTGGACAAAGAGGCGGCACAGTGGGGTGGGGGGTGTTGTGAGGCACGGCAAGAAACCTGCAAACCCCCGAAGTGCTGGGTGTGGGCCGGATAGTTGGGGTCCGGACCCCCTGGCATTTCCGCTCCCAGAAGTAGTGTTCTTCAGCTCAGGCACCAGCGCTCGTGTATTAGCCTCTCCCTGCAGTAGTTTTGAGTAGTGAGATGTCTTGCGGCCCCAGAATCACAAGCCAGTGTCTTCCCTTAGTGCTTGACCAAAGAGCGGCAGCGTGCTGAGCTCTGGGTGCAGGCGGCACCGGCCTTGCCGGGAGGCATGCAGAGAGCCAGCCATGTCCCACTGCGGGGAAACTCCTGGACATCAGGCTGCAGAGAGGACGGGGGTGGGGTTCTGTCCACCCTGCACCTCCACCCAGCCAGCCTCTGCGACAAACTTCCCCCACTGTGCTTCTCTCGCTCGGACCACAACAGAGCAAACAGGTAAAGCTGAAGAGCAATGTTACAGCGCCAGGGCATGTACCCGCTGGGGAACAGGAGGGCTGTTAAAATCCGACTGCCAGCTGACTGTACCTGCCGAGCTGCTTTAGTGGGTTGAGGATTAAGACTACTTTGAAACAAGCACCCACCACTTACCTGCCGCTCCTGTCTGTACCCTAGTTTTGGAGTCACTACTATGAGGTCCGCATGCATATTTTCTGTCTTAGATTCTGAAATGGTTTCCTGTCGTCAGGCATGGTGGTGCCTCATCCCAGTGCTCAGAAAGCTGAGGCAGGAGGATCGCCATGAGTTTGAGACCAGCCTGGCCTGCAGAGTGTGTTCTAGGCCAGCCTGAACTACATAGCAAGACCCTGTCTCAAAAAATAACAAACAAAAAATCAAAATCTTTGCTGTAAACATAGAGCTTATTTCCATTCAAATACTCATAGAAACACTTAATAAAAGATAGATAGATAGATAGATAGATAGATAGATAGATAGATAGATAGATATATAGCCACTAAAGAAGACCTTCATACATTCCAAAACAGGGGAGTAATACAGATAGCATCCTATGACATCATGTACTTGAAGTCAAAATTTGTATCAAATAGTAGGAGAAAGAAATTTCTTTGGATTAAAATTTTCTGTCCAAAAATCTGAATCAAAAAGGAAACACTGACTCCAGGTACTGTGGTGTGTGCCTTTAATCCCAGCTACTTGGGAAGCTGAGGCAGGATCATGAGTTCAAGGCCAGTTTAAGCATCATAATACGGCCCTATCTTAGGTAAATAAGCACTGCAATTGCCAAATATCTTTTTAAAAAACAACAGCAAAAGAAACACTCATTCTGATAGCAGCTAAAACTATACCTGGAGGAAAATTCATAGTCTCTTAAATACTACATAAACACAAAGCCCTGTCGTTCTGTCTTGTATTTGTTACTTGCTGCATTAATAGTGTTGCTTAAAAATCACAACACTCAGTACTTCCTTAGCTCAGACTGTGCCAGTGCACAGTCTTCGGCCACAGGTCCTTTAGGCGGCTTTGCAGACCTCGGCCAGGCTCCTTGACAAGCCCTGGATGCCTTGTCCGGCCTGGCTCAGCTAGGCTGACTCGGCGCTGACACGTCCTGCAACATCCCACCCAGGGTCCTCTCATGGGGAAAGAGGAGGAGCTTGTTCAAAGCCTCTTGGGTCCGGTCTGCTGTTGCCACATTGGCCACAGGCCCCGTAGCAGAGCCCAGAGTCAGCAAGGGGACTCTATCGGGAGGCATGAATGAGCCGGGCTTGGGGGTGCGTCCCTGTCATCCCAGCGCTCTGGAAGGCTGAGGCAGGAGGGTCACAAGTTTGAGCCCAGCCTGGGCAACTCAGCAATTTAGTGAGATCTTGTCTCAAAAGAAAAAGGGCTGGGAAGGTAGCTCAGTTTGAAGGCCCTGGGTTCAATCCCTAATACTGCAAAAAACGAAATAAAAAGGCATGGATGTGGATGTGGGGATGGAAAGGGATGAAAAACTGGCGCCATGAGTGCAACATCTCCCACATACCTCTTACACGTACCTTGCATCCAGCACTGACCCACCTGTTGCCTGGGGACCCCTGCCTGTCACCGGGACAGCTCACTCGCGTTTCCTTTCCCCGCCCCTCCCCAAGCTGCCACCTGTGTGTCCTTCCGGTCCAGAGCCCCTTCCTTTGAGGGTGCTCCCCACTGGCCACCCTCCAGCCTCTGCAACAAACTTCCCCCACTGCGCTGTCACCTGTGGGCTCCATCACCCAGCTGTAAGCCCTTCGAGGGCAGGGACATTGTCTGATCCACCACAGTGTCCGCAGGCAGTCGGCATCCGCTGGGCACTCACGGGCATCCCAGTGGTCCCCGGCCTGGCCCCTGGAGACATCCAGAGGCTTTTGACCCCGAAACCTGGGCCAGTTCTGGCCAGGCTGCGACCTCAGCCTCCTGGGGCTCGTCTTTGTCTTAGTCCCCCAGGTGTGAATGCAGCCCTGCTGCCTCTTTCTCTCCTCAGCACTCTGGTCCACCCTGCTTGGTGGTCAGGGCCGCACCGGCCCCAGAAGTACCCCGTGGCCAGCCGCCCCTACTGGGTGCCCGCAGGCTGTGTCTGCTCACCACCAGCCCGCTCGGATCGGCTGCAATCGGAGATGCTGCCCCCCCCGCCCCGGTTTCAGAGGCGCCCCAGAGTTCTGTGGCAGCAGCTCCAGTTCCTTCCAATTCCCAAGGCGAGCTCGTTTCAAACCCCATTTTCCCTGGGAAACCTTTGAATTTAAAAATCGGAGATTTGGATTCAGCCTCATTTCTCTGCATTCTGGTTCCTCTCCAGTCCCCCGAGGCCTCTCGCTGCCCTCGCTCAGGAGCCTAAATCAGGAACGGGCAGGGCTGCTGTGGCCTCATTTCTGGGGGAGATGAGAAGCCAGCACCTCCTCATTGCTGCGGCAGAGGCCTGGGGTTCAACCTACCAGTGTCTGCAAAGCAGTCCCATCTCCTCACTATCTTGTTCTTTTGTTGTTATTGGGGTTTCTTGTTTTTCTTTTTTTTTCCCTGAGTAGTGCAGGCTGGCCTTGGACTTGCGATCTTCCTGCCTCAGCCTCCCGAGTGCTGGGATTACAGGTGCGCGCCACCACATTCGGTTAGCTTACACAGCTCCAGTGCTCTCCCCGCCCCTGCTGGACTCCAGCAGCTTTTGAAATGAAGAGGGGGCGGGGTGGGGTGCAGGCAGACTCGGTGTTTTCAGAGCTGACCGTCAAGTATTCTCTCTGACGGCTTCTTGCCGGACAGCCTTGCCTTCCGCAGCAAAAGCCACCTGACCCACCAGAGGAGACCGCGCCCAAGAAACTCCAGATCTTGAGGGTGAGAGCGGAAGAACCGCCCTTTAACCCGAAGCACAGCTGGAAACATCCCCTCCTGCCAAGCCCAGATTCTGCTCCTTGTTTCCAAACCTCTGCCTCTGCTTCCTGTCCTGCAGACGGGGAGAATGGGGCCACTCCGAGGCCTAGGTCAGGGGAAGCATTTAAACCATTCACCCCACCCAGTTTTCCTCATCGCTGCCCTGTGCCAGGCACATAGCACATGCAGGTGGACCGAGGGGACAGGTCCAGGCCGCCAGGGATTGTCTCCAAGCACCTAGAAAGTGACAAACTGAGGCCTGTGTGACGTGTGTGCAGGGACGGCACAGCACGCCATGGGTCACCATGCGGGCTGATTCAGAGGGGCCGATGAGAAAGCAAGAGGGGGCCACAGGAAGTGGGGGGCCCGGCAGCCAGCCGCCTTCGGGGGAGTGCTGTCAAGTGTGTGGCCCTAGCCTGTCCCCCACTGCAGGGGACGGGGCACCGTCAGCCAGGGGCAGCTCCCAGGATGGCGTGCTGTGCCCGTCTGAGGACGGGAGCCGTGTGTCAGGCCGGGCCCAGGTCTGCATCCTCGCCGGCCTCCTCCCGAGGCAGAGAGCGGTCACGTGCTGGCCGACCGGGGGTTTCAGTGAATCTGCTCGTGAATATCAATCAGGCCTGGTAATTCACAGTAAGTGGGATCCAGATTGACTAATAAGCAAGGCTTTCACCCCAAACTGGGCCTGGGGAAGGAGAGTGGCAGCACAGGGCAGGTGCCAGCGCGATGTGACCAGAATTTGAAGCCTGACAGCGGAGCCGCAGCTGACAGTGTAGCCGCGCTCCCCAACTCACCCGCCTGGGGAGAAGTGGCTTCCTAGACTGACGTCCCAGAGGGACAGAAGCCTCGCTGTGGAGGAGGACATGGGGCGGGCCTCCTTTGGAGCACTTCCTGTGAGCCGGGCGCACCCATCCTCACCTAGCCGGACGTCTGGTGTGAGCTCCCCAACCTCCCCAAGAAGCCCTTGTCATCATTCCCTGACCAACACCCCACAACTTGGGCACCCCCAGCGCCATCCTCCCCTCCAGCAAAGAAGCGGAAGCCAGACAGTGGTCACCCCGTGACAGGGACTGAAGGACACGGGGCTCACCTGAGAAGACACCGCAGCCCTCCAGGCCCACTCTGGATGACACCAGGGCCCGGAACCTGGGGACAGGGGCCAGCTTTCTGCAGAGCCGAGTCCAAGGCCCTGAGATTCACGGCCTGGTGATCAGTTGTGGGAGCCACACCACAATCCCTGGGTGCTGCTGTTTCCCACTTGTACAGTGGAGAAACTGAGGCCCGGGCTGTGCCCAGGATGTCCCCAGAGTTACACAGCTTGGAAGAGGCGGGGACAATATTCCTGCTGGGTCCTGACCTCCAGCCCTGGCAGAGCCGCAGCCAGAGGTCCGGGAGGGAGGCCGGTGCGTTTGTCCGCTCAGTGGTGCAGACAGTTGTCCACCCTTCCCAGCCCGAGTCAGGGTCCCTGGACATGGTGGACATGGCCTCTGCCCCAGGAGCCCAGGCTGGGGCCCAGGCCGTGCGCGATTTCAGTGGGTGCAAGGTGCTGAGCTTCAGCCCCACAGGGGCTCTGGCGGCCTGAGTGTGTGAGTGTGAATGTGAGTGTGCGTGCACCTGTGAGGGGGACGGGACCCCACACGTAGGCCGTTCTGTGTTCACCCTGAACTAAGCCTTCACCTTCCGGAGCCCGCGTGCCCCAAACAGGCCACCAGCGAGTGCAGGCAGCAGGCCTGGAGTCAGGGTCCTGGCGTCACCCAGCCCCGCAGGCTGTTTCTCTCCCGTCAGACAAGGGCGGCCTTCGTCACGGGGGTGTGTGACCAGGTCCTCTGCCTTCATCCGGACAAACCACACTGGTGTCAGCTGCCCCGGCCAGGACGCCGCGCGACCCACATCCCAGCTGTGACTCTGGTGTGCGAAGGGTCCCCCTGGACCAGGCGTCAAGACTGACCGGGCTGGGTTAAGCCAGAGGTGGCCCCTGCAAGATGTGGCCAGTGGCATTTGGACTCAGCCGAGGCCAGCGATTTGGGCCTGTGGCCAGGCTAGGGGCAGCTCACAGTGCCCTGCCTCAGTTTCCCGGCTCATGATGTGAGCGGCACCTTCCCCACTCTGGAGAAACAGCCCGGGAGGCCCGTGTGACCTCGGAAGCCTGTCACACAGGAGAACTCGCCCAGCCGCCATCACCACCCCGCCAGCTGCCCGAGACCGTGCAGCCCCGACCGGTGGGGTGGAGACGGGCTCTCAGAGAGCCTCGGTGACACATGCACGTGCCTCCAAGGAGCTCCCCAAGATGGTCCCCGTCCATCCCTCAGCCTGTGGACATCACAGCCCAGCAAGACGCGGGCCTCAGAGCACGTTCTGAGCGCGGCCCCTAAGTGTGTGCAGACAGCTGCCAGGTCCAGGTTCTGCAAAGCATGAGTCGGCAAGAGGGAGCTGCCTTGATGCTCCAGCCTACACATAGTAAGTGCTCAATAAATGTGGCCACTGTGGTGGGGCTTTTTAGTGCTATCCTCTGCATTCCTATTTGGCTTCCATCGATCCTACACCGATGCCAGGTCAGCTTGAGATTTCCCAGGCTGAGCTGCAAAGGCAGGGATACTCTGGGCCAACCAGAACCACTGCTGATGTTGCTTTACATCTCCAGGGGCCCTGGTCGCCCCTGTGCGGAGGGGAACTGGGGCCCGAGTGGTGGTGAGCGCCGGTTTCCTGTTCCAAGGCCCCCAGCGCCCCCTGTGTCCAGCTGCGTCTTTGGCTGTGGTTGGCAAGGGCTGGGAGCTCGGAGGCCCAGCGCTGCCTCCCGGGACACACTCGGTAGTTTCTCATTTTCCCCTTGAGCAGTTTCACGGCGCAGTTAAACCCACCGCAAAGGCTCACAGGATGGAGACCCAGGCCAGAAAAGGAGGTGGGGGAGGGGAATCTAGTGCACCCCTCTCCCTGCCCTGCCCTGCCTCCGCCACGGACAAACTGCTCAACAACCAGGACGAGCTGAGGGGAGAAAGGGGCCGACAAATGCAGCCCTGGCCCTGCAGCCACGGTGTGCACTGGCCAAACACGGACACGTACACCGCCTAGAGATCCCACTTTGGGACCACTGTTTCACAAACAGCAGCAAACTGCACAAAGACACACTGTCCCGGCTCCTTATCTCTTAAAGCAGAGATTCTCCCCCTGGTTCGTTTCCCTAAAATGTGGTTGGGTTGCAGGAGTCTGTACTTGTTTGGGATTCTCTTAGGCGGCCAGCGGCCAGCGCTGTGGGAGAGGCAGTGTCCACGCCTCCCAGGCCCCACATTCTAGCTCACAGCGCCTCAGGCCCATCTCCAGCTGCTGCAGCTGAGGCTCAGAGGGGCATGGTGATTGCCCAGGGCCACACAGCCCGCGGGGGCAGAGCTGCGCTTCCCAGTCTGTCTGGCTCCAGAGCCAGTCCCCTCCCCGGAACCCGCTCCGGCCTGGACAGTGTCAGTTCACCTGCGGGCTCTCCGGCCCCTTGCGGCTGTCTGTCAAGAAGCGTGAGCAGCCAGAAGAGCCTTCCTGCTGGTCTCCCAGGATGGCAGCCGGGGCCGGGCCACTGTGCGTGGCCCTCGGGTGCTTTGTCCTCTACCTCAGGGCTCTGGGCTCAAGCCGGGCCCCTCAGGCGGGGCTTTCTGGAGACTCGGGTTGTCAGAGGGGACCAAGCCCCGCTGCCCACCTCTGCCCACACTGCAGCCTCAGGCTGCTGCCGATGATGGCCGCAGCCGGCTCTTCTCTGTTGGGCGGTGCGGGGTGGAAGCTGAGCACACGTTCTTCCTCCCAGCCGCACCGCAGCCTGGTTCTCATGGTCATCACCGCCGTCCACGCCGCCCTAGCCACAAGGCTGCCGCGCTGTCCCTCACACACCAGGCCAGCCAACAGCCTCGGGCATTGCCTTGCTGGTCCCCCTGCTGAGAACCCACCCTGGTTTCCTCAGGCCTCTGCTCCGTTCCCTCCCTCATGGGAATTACTTTCTCCTGGGACTCAGCACCCTCCATCACACTTGATACTTATTCGTGTGTTGTCCGTTCTCTGCTCCCTGCCAGCTAGAACGTCCTGGGAGGGGAGGGCCTGTCATCTTGGTCACCACTGAGCCCCCAGCACCTGGATCAGGACCTGAGGCAAAGGCATGCGGATGTAGACACGCCAGCCTGTCTGTGGGCAGACAACCCTGCGTCTCCCTTCTCCTCACAGCTGGCAAGATGGTCCTCGTGCCCCCACTCCACAGATGGGAACACTGAGGCCCAGGACAGAGCACCACATGGCTTGAGGGTGGAAGAGAACCAATGTTCTTGACACCAAGAGCCCCTGTCTGGCTCTTTGGTGGCACCAGTGACAGAGCCCTGTCCTCTGGCAGGGAGGGAAGGCCGGTTCTCACCAGCCAACGCTTTTTCAGAAAAACTTAAAGGGGGAACGAACCAAGGCAGAAGTTACATCTCAGCGGGGCCGGGCCCAGAGCCGGGAGCTGCGCAGGGAGCGCGGGGACGCGGGTCCGGGGTCTGCGGCCCACCGATGGCCACGCAGCAGCTTCCTTAGAATTTCGTTAGAATGCAGCCCGGAGACGCTGCTGCTCTCTGATGGCTGCGAGTGATTGACACTTACAAATTACCCAGCCGAAAGTGTCGAGTCTTTGACCCCTGAGTAACATCTTTGGCAAGCCTGAGATTTGCCAGCATTTTGTCATCTAATTACTACAAATCCCTTGAAAATTCACTGGCTGGTGAATTTTTAATGCGGGGCAATTTCAATGTGATGCATGGCCCAGATGGGTTCTCGATTTCTCACATTTCTTTCTCTTCTTCTCTCTCTCCTCCTTCTACCTCTCTTTGCTTCACTTTTTTTTCTTTGCACCTCAAAAACTCTTGAACAAGCTCACAGCACTGCCCTAGCCGGGAAGGATTGCACGGTCTTCGCCTCTGATCATCTTCCAGCTTTCGCACCAGGCCTCCCAGCTATGCTGATGGTCATCGTGTGCGCTTGCCATCTCCTCTTCGGTGTCCCCAACTTGCAGGACAAAGCAGCCAGCACAGATCGCCACTCGCCTTCAGTTGGTCGCTCTCCGCGGGCGAGCCGGCTGGTGGCTACCTGCAAGGCCGGCTGCATTCACTCTGAGCTCTCCGCAAAGCAAGTGCTTCCCCCGAGTAGCGTTATTATTTCTCCCTCTTGTCCTCGAGACCCTTGGGGGATGCTGCCCAGCAAGGCAGGGAAGAGCTGGAACACTAGGGAGCAGAGCTGAGGCCTCGTCTTCCCCCGGAGTACTTGCACACCTCCCACTAGGTGGACTCCCACCTTCTCTGACCGGACACAGGAAACAGGATTTTTCCAGCCTGGTGCTACATGGACTCGAGGTGTAGAACGAACTCAACTCTTAGCCCGGAGGAAACCAGGCCTCCTGGGCACTTGGGGCTTCTTCCCCACGGAGACAAATTACCCCCAGACCTCAAGTTGGAACCAGCTCACCAGGGAGAAAGTGGATCTCGTTCTCTGAAGAGCCCCCTTCTCCATTCCAGTGTGTGTTTAAAACATTTGTTATTCTTCATCTTTCACCTTTTGTATGTATATTGGATTTTTATTTTTGTAGTAGAGGTTGAACCCAGGGCCTTCACACTAAACTACATCCCCAACCCTTTTTATTTTTTATTTTGAGACAGAGTCTCACTAAATTGCTAAATTCCCCAGGCTGGGCTCGAACTTGCGATCCTCCTGCCTCAGCCTCCCAGAGTGCTGGGTTTACAGACATGGGCACCATGCCCGACTAAGGATTCTTATTTCTAAAAACAAACACAAGACGCCTTCTGAACTTTGTACCCAGAACAACCCTCCGTGTGGATGTTTTCCTTGGAACACAGCAGAGGTGGGAACTGTGGTCCTGGTGTGTGCTTGTTGTGACCTGGTAGCGACGAGGCCCTCTGGCAGCCTCTGCCCGCCCCCACCCCGCCCTCCTGCTCGGGAAGCAGGTTTAGCTTTTCAGCCTGTTTCTGGTTACACATGTACGTGGCTGATAAAATATTCCTCTTCACCCCTCGTCCCCATGGGACTCGCTGCCTTACGGGAAAAGGGTTTGTGTGACAGCAACCACAGCAGACTGCATCGCCTGGAAACAGTGGGGGGATCTCTCACCCTCTCTTGCTCTCTCTCTCTCTTTCAAGTTCCTTCTTTTGGTTTTAATAACGGCCTCGCCGGAGCCGAGGTCGCACGGCGTCCTCAGAGGGAGGATGGGTCCCACCTGGGGATACTGACCCTTCGGGGAGGCGGCTTCTGCCTTCTGCAGGGTGGGTCGAGACTGCAGTGGCTCTGCAGGGTCCCCGATGGTGGATGCCAGGGCTGGGGGGCCACGCGCCCGCCCCGGAGACTTCAAAGTGGGAGGCTGCCCGGAAGCGACCCGGCTAGGTGGGCAGGACGCATCTTCTGGGTAAAGGACAAACTCCAAATCCACAGTGTCCCACACAGGAAGGTTTTTTGGGTGGGTGGAGCTTCTTCCCCAGGCTTCTTTATAACCATCTTTGCCCTGAGTCCCCCAGAACACAGGTGGGTTCACCCAGCACTCTGCCCACAGGAGGAGTCGGCATCTCTCCAGCCCGGGACTGGCCGGGCTGGGCACGGAGGGGAACAGTGCGGGCTCTGTGTGTGAGAGAGCATCAAATAGGGTGCAGGGCCAGGCATGGTGGGACATTCTGGGAGGCTGAGGCAGGAGGATCACGGTTCAGGCCCACCAGGGCAACTTAATGATTACAAAACCCTGTCTCAAAATACAAAATAAAAAAGGGGCTGGGAATATAGCTCCGCGGTGGAGTGCTTGCCCAGCATGTGTGAGGTCCTGGGCTTGGTCTCCAGCACCAAGAGGAAAAGAGGGAAGAGTCTGAGGACATCACACTGCCTGGCGTTCCCAGACCACCATGGTGGTGTGAGGAACAGATGGGGAGGCATTTAGGTACATGGGAGGCACCTTGGGAGGGTTTGCCATGCCCTGAAACACAGACTCTCTGAGGCTTCTCTGGTTTCTGATCTTCTCTGACTGTGTTCATGCTAGTCTCAGGGCACCCCCTGGCAGCTCGAGATGTCTAAGACAGAGTTCTAGACACTTGAGCGTAAGCAGAAATCTGCTAGAAGTTTTCCAGGAAAATTTTTGTTTTCCTGATTTAAAAATAATAATAAAATTGCAGACCCTCTCCCTGTTTTTTTTTTCTTTTTGCCCCGCCTTTAACTCAGATGCGATGCCTGGAGCTGCAGCAGCTATTTTGTCACCTTCAGGGAAAGGCCGAGGGAATCACAAAGCCATGTGAGCTGTTTAATCCACACAGCGGCCTCCCTCCAGAGTTTCCACTACATAACAGTAGCTCCCTTCTGTTAAAGGCAGAGTTAGTTGGCTTTCTTGACCTGAATAAAGGGCTGGGGCTGGGAAGGGGCGAGTAACAATATAGGTGAGTGTGAATTCAAAAGCAGCAGCCCTAAGACTGTAGGATGGAAAACAAAAAAGATTCTAAGGTGGACACCATGTTAGAGAGAGGCCTCTTGGATGGTGAAGCGAATCTGTTGCTGACTTAAATATCTCTGCTTCAACTCCACATTCATTGGAAAGGAGTCAAGATAGACACACAAAAAAAATTTTTTTTGAGACAGGGTCTTGCTATGTAGTTCAGCCTGGTGTCAAACTCAAGGCGATCCTCCTGCCTCAGCCTACCAAGTCCTGGTATTACAGGCATGCACCACCAGGCCCAGCTTACCTGCTGCCCTGAGTCCTGGAATCGGCTACAGCCAATGAGTTAGCATCATAAAAGACAGACACCAAGGCAGCTGTCCAGGGAGAATAAACATTCCAGTCGCCACATTCTCTGCTAGGAAAAACTTCCAGCTGCCTCTCGGCCAGGACCCAGTCGCTCTGCAACTGGACAGTCTCAGACGTGGCCTTGACCCTCAGGATCTAGCGATGTATGGATGCTTCCGGGCAGAGCACCCCGAGGGCTTCCTGACGCAGATGAGGGGCCAGCCAACACCTCGGCCACCGGAAGTCAGATCTGGGGTGTCAGATTCGAGAAGAGGCAAAAGGAACAGCTTTGAGAGGAGGCAGGATGGGGCACTCTTGGAACGTGGGGACATCCTTTCTCCCTCTGATGGGTGTGTGGTGTGTGCGTGGGTAAAAGTTCATTGAAATGTGCACACTATCTAAGTTAGCCCTCTAGTTAGTTATTACTTTGAGACAGGGTCTCACTAGGTAGCCCAGGCAGGCCTGGAACTCACAGTGATCTTCCTGCCTCAGCCTCCCAACTGCTGGGATTACAGGCACGTGCCACCACACCTAGTTTAGACTTCGGTCTAAAAAGCCAGGAAGGTCATAGATAACACTCGTATGTGTTGAAACCTGTTCCCGTCCCTCCAGGGGAACTCCCCAGAAACACCCCAGTGTGACCCCAGCCCAGAGAGTCCATCGCTTGGGTCACTGGTCATGCACCGGAGTCCCCGGAGTCACCTCGAAGGGCAAGCAGGCCGCAGGTCTCCACGGAGCCCTGTGTCTGCCCAGCCCCACGCTGACACCCTGGCCTCAAGCACAGCAGTGTCCTCTCCAGTGTCCCCCGGTAGCACAGTGGACAGTACTTCCACTCTGCCCGGCCTCTAACCAGCTCCTTGGCTAGACGGGAAGAGTTCAGAGTGACCGGAAGTCCGGCGGAACACACTCGGGCGGATTTAGCCCAAAGCCGCTCAGCTGACATGTGGTGAAAACTCACGCAGGGGCAGGTGCTGGACAGTATCTGTTTGCCCTCAGCCCACACTGTGCAGGGAAGCTAACCCAGAGGGCACGTCATCCCAGGATGCTGGAGGCTGAGGCGGGAGGATCTCATGCCTGAGCCCAGCCTGGGCAACTAAGTGACTTAGGCTGTATCTGAATCAAGGATCAAGGTAAAAAAAAAGTTTTTTTAAAGGGCTGGGGATGTAGCCCAGGGTAGAGGTCCTGGGTTCAATCCCAGTGCCTCAGAGCGGGGGGAGGGGGGTGGGGGGAGGAGAAAAGAAAAGAAAATGAAAGGGAAAAGTGAGAAACAAACGGCCTGTGAGAGTCCCTGCTTAGTTTGGCCATCAGGGGGCGCTGGCCAAAGCCATGCGGGCAGGGCAGGAAGAGGCTGTTCCCGGCCAGGGGTACCCTGAGCTCCCCTCCTCCTGCCAACACCCTTCTCTCAGGCATCTTCACGAGGTGTGATCAAAAATATAGTGAATGCTGCTGCCAGGTGCCGCCCAACAGAAAGGCAGGCTGGTTAAGCCGTGGCAGTGTGGCCTCTTCCTCAAACGGTGGAATAAGCACGCGCAAAGCAAGGGGGAGAACTGAGGGGGATTCACAGCGATGTGTCTTTTCCTATAGAACATTTTTTAAAAATTTAAACATGCACAGTATTTTTTGCTTGCATTTGATATGTACCGATATTTACCATTTTAGAAATCAGAGCAGACATTTCAGAACCCTTCACACAGGGCCGGGAGTGTAGCTCAGTGGCAGGGCACTTACCTAGCACATGCAGGGCTGGGAATTAATTCATTTTAAAGCAACGATAAATTCATGACATTAACACATTTTTATGGAAAGCGAATAACATTTTCCTTAAAGTATAGTAAGAAGAGCGGCACCCTGGTATAGTTTTGCAAATCGCCACTGTGTCTGGCTTCATGAAAACCCCAGTCCCCAGACCCGCCCTTGCGGCCGTCAGACAGGATCTGCTGGTCTAGCTGCAGAGTCCGCAGATGTGCAGAAAGGAGGCGGGAGGGGAGCCCTGCAGGCCCCTTGGAAGGGCCTCTGGGACCCCAGGTCCCTCAGGACACTGGCTTGGGGACCCCCATCTCCCCAGAAGGTGGGGGGCTCTGTTAATCACGGCATCCCCTCTCTTAGCAATGACCACCCCAAGTAGCTGATGGAGGCCAAGGCTTGGGCCTGGAAAGAGCCCATTTTAGTGGGTGCAAAAGGGGTGAGCATGCACATCATTTCTGGGGTTTCGCCAACCCCGGGAAGCTTACCACGACACCAGGTGGCAGCCATGGGTAGGGGAAGGGAGTTGCTTTGCCCCAAACATCCCGCGATTACTTCTCACAAGAATGCCCACTGCCACCACCTTCCGCTGAACACGAAGTCCCATCCAGAGCTAATTAGTATGCTGCCGTTTGGGGACAACGTTTACACCCTGCTGGACAGACGCTGCACTCTGTCACACCCCTCACGAGAGCCCACTGCACTCTTACTACCTCCAGCATGAGACTGGAGCCCAGAGAGGCAAAGTGACTTATCCAAGGTCACAGCAGGATGAGACCGGCTCTGTCCGGGAACAACCATGAGCAGCGTGTGCCAACCTCCTCTCCCTCCTCCACCCGAGACACCCAACGGGCCCCGGCGCCACAGTGCGAAATCTGAAAACTAAGAGGTTTTCCTGTGTACACCACACTGTTTGTTCTAAGCACACTGATGCATTCATTTAACTTCCCCTACAACCTACAATCCGTAACTGTGCCCATTTTACAGATGGGGAAAGAGATTCAGAAAGGTTAGGGAACTCGCCTGAGGCCACACGGTTAGGAACCACTTGCCTGTGGTGCCGGGTGAGAAACACTGGGGAGTCCGGGATGTGTGGGTACATTTTTTAAGTCATGGTATTTGCATGGAAAAATGAATTCTAACTCATTAGCTGTGGTTACTTAGAAGGTTAAGAAAATATACAGAAACTTACTTCCTAAACTAGTTCTTCTAATGTTTGAAACTTTAAGTCAAAAAAATAGAGGGGTTTTTGTTTGTTTGTTTGTTTGTTTTGAGACAGTCATGATATGTAGCCCGGGCTGGCCTCGAACTCACAGCAATCCTCCTGCCTCAGTCTCCCCGGCGTGTCACCACACCTGCTAAAATAGAGCTTACAAAGCCAAGTCTGTCACAGTTGGTCGATTTGTGGAGCAGGCCCAGGGCACGCGGCCCTGTGTGTGTGCACGCACGTGTGTGTGTGCTTGCGCGTGTTGCACATATATATATGCGATGGGGGAATTTCCAAAACGCCGCAGGCTGGGGCAGTTTGGGTCCTGGGCACGGGAGGCCACAGGGCCAGGTAATGCCGGGAGGTGACAGGTTGTTCACAGCGGCGCTGGCTCCCCTGAAGCCCTTCAGGTGCACGCCCCCACGGGGGACTTGGGGTGCCTCTGGACTCTGCCCGGCCCGCGGGCCTGGCCCCCCGGGACGCACACTCACCCGCCCGCAGGAGCACGTCCCCCGAGTTCACAAGCCGGGAGAGTCTCATTTTCACCCGCAGACAGCCTGTCTGTCGGAGAGCCCAGAGCCGCCTTCTACTTTTTTTTTCCTGAATGATAATTTCCCCCCCTCTTTTTGTAGCTAAAAATCACCCAGGCTTGTCCAGACGAGAGGGCAGAAAATTATGCGGTGAAAGAGAAGGGAAGATAATTTCTCTGGGTCACAGACGTTCTCACTTGTCATCTGTCTGCAGGAGGAGACGCGGGGAGGGCGGGCGTGGGCCGCGGGATGCAGAATGAGAAGGAAGGGCAGGCCGGATCCATCACTGTCCTGCGCCACCCCCGCGGGGGTCGGGAGCACGGGAGGCGCGTGGGAGGGCCGGCGGGAGCCCCCTCCCCGTATGGGCCCCTGCTCTGCTCTCCCAGCCTAACCGCCCACTTCCCCGGGCCTCGGTTTCCCCACTGAGGAAACACGGATGATGGCTCCCTCCTCCACCACCTGCCTGTCCCCGTCCAGCACACAGGAGCTAACAGATGGAAAAATGTCACAGTCTGGACCACGAGAAAAAGGGGTGTGGGAGGGACAGGACCGATGGCCACCAAGCCAGAGGAAGCCGGCAAGGAAGGTGTGGGACAAATCAGGGTTCAAATGCCAGTACAGTCCCCAGGAGGATTGGGGCCAATCGCAACCCTGTCCGAGCCTCAGTTTCCCCATCTGTAAACCGGGGCTAATAATGCCACCTATTCCATCGGATTCATTTTGTGAGGACGAAGTGAGAATTACATACAGTGCGTCTGGCACACTGTAATCACCAACAGCACCAGTAACAGAAATGAGAAAATGACGGGGGGGGACAACTAACAGCCACCTCTATTGTCACCACCCCAAATTAACCACGGGGGTGCTGGGCACCTCATTTTCTCACGTGTGAACGAAAAAGCCTCTCAAGCTTTTTAAGAGGCAGGTGGTGGTAAAGCAGGATTTAGAGTCCGGCGGTGGGTAGAGCCCTAGCTCTGCGGCCCATGGTGTGAGCTGGGTAAGTCACTGGACCTCCACGGGCCTCAGTTTCTCTGTCAGCAGAAAGCAGCTCGTGTACCCGGCAGGATGAGAAATGCCAGGCTGACCTGCCCAGGACTGGGTGCCCACAGGTCCTCCAAGCTCTTTCCACTAAACTCCGGGTGGGATTTTGCTTTTGTAGCCAGGTGGGTGCCACTGCAGTTTCTCAGCCCCGCCCTGGTGGCCAAGCTGGGGAAAGCAGGGTAGACAGCAGCAAAGGCTGTGCCAGACCCCGCAGTGATTTGTAGAAAGAAGTGCAGGCCACCTTTAGCCTGTGGGGCGTGGCTGGACTGCTGGGTTGATGGCACAAAGCTGTGGCTGAGCAACTCCCATATCAGTGCTCCAGTGAGGACTGAGGTGAAATGGTTCCCAGAGCTGCACTCTTTACCCATCTCACCTCATCCAGCCGGCACCAGATGTCCTCCATGTCCTGTCCCTCTGTGCACATACCTGCTGTCACTCGCTGCTGCCCACAGCTCTCGGGCTCTATAGTCTTCCAACACTTTGTCCTCTGATGTTTTCCCTAGTGGGAATGCTTTTATTCTTTGCCTGGCTGGTCAGTTTGGAGTTGACCTTCAAGAGTTGGCTCCAATACTGGTTTGAGATTTTCAAGGAAGTACCAGAGCACTCCCTAAAGCAAAATAGCGAGTATATAGCACACATTACTCATGCTCCCTTCCTGTTCAAGGCAGACATTACTAATCAATCGAGGCACTCTTTCCTGCTTCAGGCAGCCATTAAATCAGAGTTGCTTTTGAGAGAAATGCTAATTGCCATGGCGGCTAAGAAGAAAAGAAAGCCAAAGTGTAATTCTAGCACTCTGGGTGGCTGATGCAGGAGAATGGCAATTTTGAGACTAGCCTGGGCAACTTAGTGACTTTATCAAAACCCTGTCTCAAAATTTAAAATTTTTTTTAAATTGGGGTGGGGTGGGTCCCAGTACCAGGAAGGAAGGAAGGAAGGAAGGAAGGAAGGAAGGAAGGAAAAAGAAAGATGAAAAAGAAGAAAAAGAAGAGCTGCTTTAGTACTGGCTTCTTTTCCTGGCTGGAGAAGTCCAAGGTCTGAGATGACCGCGCTGGGTCATCCCCATCACAGTGCTGGGCACTTGCTAAGAGCCTCCTGCCTGGGGCGCTCCTGTGGTTCCTGCCTCCCACTCAGGCTCCTGGCAGCCCCTTTTGGAAGATGTGAGCCGGGTGGAAGAGGCTGTCTGTTGCACATAGTGACAGAAGCTTCAGGGTGATTAGCTACCAGCAGGCTCTCCAAAACTCAGGGTCCTGTTTGTCTGAGGAGGAAGGGTGGGGGACCTTCTCAAGGTGGGGATGTGCAAGAGGCGGATGAGCTACTAATCCTTGGGCATCAAGGGCCTCCTGTTTTAAATATGTCACCACCCCTCCTCTGGCTTGTCTTCATTTCTCCCAGATTGTCATGGTCCTGCCCATCACAGGGCCTTGGCACCTGCTGTTCCTGATGCCTGAAATGCCCATCCTGCCCTCCTGAGTCACCTGCGGTAGACTCAGCCTGCAGGTGAATGTAATACAAAGGCAGGGAGAGGCTGTATCAGTCAGCTCACACTATAATAGTGCTGCAAAACAAATTGCCCCACACGCCGCAGCTCCAGTCCATCAGCGTGAAGTGGTCCCATACCAGCCTCTGTGTTGTGGTTCTCAGCTTTGGCTGGGCAGCGGTGGGATGGGAGGCAGCTCTGCTGACCGAGGTGGCTGTGCTCCCAGGTTTGAGGGTCAGCTGGAGGCCACTGGTCTGCAATGGCCTCTGCCAGGAGGCCTTGGGTCCTCTCCACATGGTCGCTCATCCTGCAGCTGGCAGGCCCGGGGTCACTCCAAGGTGGGAGCCCGGGGTACGGAGGCCAAACGGTCTCTGGGAGCCTGAACTCAGCTAGCACCTGGGCACTTCCACAAAGTTCTGCTGGCCAAAGCAAGTGAGGGCCGGCCTGGACTCAAGGGGCAGGAGATAGACTCTGCCTCTCCATAGGAGTGGCTGTCGGCTCCACCCTCCTGTGGGAGGGACTGTCGGCTCCGCCCTCCTGTGGGAGGGGCTGTTGGCTCCGCCCTCCTGTGGGAGGGACTGTAGGCTCCGCCCCTATGGGCAGGGCCGTAGGCTCCACCCTCCTGTGGGAGGGACTGTCGGCTCCGCCCTCCTATGGGAAGGCCTGCAGGCTCCACCCTCCTGTGGGAGGGGCTGTTGGCTCCGCCCTCCTGTGGGAGGGACTGTAGGCTCCGCCCCTATGGGCAGGGCCGTAGGCTCCACCCTCCTGTGGGGAGGGGCCGTAGGCTCCGCCCTCCTATGGGCAGGGCCGTAGGCCCCACCCTCCGATGGGAGGGGCTGCAGGCGCCTTTCTGTGTCCTTGGTAACAGGCGATGCCAGGACCTCAGCCCCTGTTGCCCGGACGTTAGGGGCAGGGAAGCCAGGCGGATGCTCTCGGCCTTGGGCTGCCCCAGAACTGACTGCAGGGGGCACGATGCCTCCGCCCGGCCCTCGCGAGCCCCCTCTACCCTCCCCGAGTTGCTATGAGGCGAGGAGGCAGCGTTCTTCCGCCCAAAGTTTAATTAAGTGATCTGCCGCCACGGGGTTAATCCTGTTATCACTGCCCGGAGCTGACCACAGGGGAAACCGCGGGCCGTATAAGATGTCAGCTGTCTGGAAGGCCTGGTGGGCCCCTGAAAGACACTGGAATTCGGGGGTGGGGCGGAAGCCAGAGCCCCCACAGGGGCAGGACATCCGCTTTCCAGCCGGCACACAAAGGGGCTGAGCCGGGCCTCAATCCTGTCCCAGGAGGGGGTGGGGGGCTCTGCTGAGAAACTTCTGGTTTGAACCGACGCAGCAGCTCACCGGCTCACATTCCCTCCTCCTCCGGCACTCTCGCTGGCCCTCCCCTCCCCCTGGCGGAGGGCAGAGGTGGACTCTCCCTCCCTGGTCCAGGGCGCAGGGTTTGGGGGCTTGGGTTTGGATTCTTTATCAGCCATTCCCTGTGTGGCTTCAGGCAGATGATTTAACCTCTCTGAGCCTCCGTTTCCCCCTCTGCACAGTGGGCGGTAATGCCCATCTCTCAGGGTCACCAAGAAGACATAACAAAGTGCCCGCAGCAGACCTCTGCACGGAGTGGACGCTTCCTCAGTGTTATTACTACACCTCACATCCGGAATGATTGTCTTCGTGTACATGGGGCCACTCCGGCCACCCCTGAGGGTGTGCAGAGCGCAGGCTGAGCGACCTCGCGGGCAGCCCGAGGTGCGGGAGGTGTCATGGAAGTTCTTCTCCTGTGACTCATTCATTCAGTCATTTATTCATTTGCCTACTAGCATTCGTTAATGCACTTCTTCCTCATCCACAAAATGCACGAGGGGATGATTGGACTCTTGCTCTCACACATGATTGTTTGGGAGAGACAGGGAAGCCCCCTTCCCCCCGAAAGCCATTCCTTCATCTGTCCTGGGGAGGCTGAAATCAAAGTGGAAAAGGCTGGAGTTCCAGTGCTGGACTTCCCAGCTTGGGAAGCAAGGCATCCACTTCCACCTCAGAACCCGCCTCGGTTCTCCCATCTGCCAAATGGGGATGACGTGTTGTGCCTCTCTCCAGGGGGCTGGGAGGATGGCAGAGCTGTGCACGGTTGTCCAGCAGCCACCCACCCCCCGGAGCCCAGGAGGAGGCAGCTCCGCGCCCTCTGCCACCGTGGTCTCGAGAAGGCATGCAGAAATGGCAGCCCCACAGCACTCCATAAAATCCAAGTGGCCATTAAGTTGGACTTCCAAGTGAATGGGAGTAATTAGCGCACTTCCACAGAGAGTAAAACCCAAATGTCAGACAATGCCGGGGCCATTAAAGGGTCCTCTGCTCCGCTCCCACCCTCCTGCCGCCGCTAGGTGGTCCCCACCGCTGCTGACCTCCGCAAAGGCCGAGGACAGTAAAGCATTTTGAGGAGCTGGCCAGTCATTGTGGGGACCAGGGGTGGGCTTGATGTCTGCTGGTCGTGGGACCAGCGTGCCCCGAGTCTTACCGCCCTTGTCCACTGAATGGGTCGCGTCTGCCCGTAGGGTTGAAGGAACACTCACTAAGGACTGGCTGAATTAGCACACTGCGATGCTGAGGCCAGAAGAGGCAGATGAGGCACCTAAGGCATGAACTTTAAGGAAGATTTTGATCTTAGAATCCTGCAAATACCCGCCAGGCCCTGCTGAAAAGCTGGCGAGGGCAGCGGTGCATGTCTGTAATTCCAGCTATTCACTAGGCTGAGGCAGGAAGACAACAAGTCTGAGGCCACTTTGTGAGACCTAATGGGAACCTGTCTCAAAAACAAAACACGTAAAAGGTCTGGGGATGTAGCTCAGTGCTAGAGCACTTGCCTACCATGCGTGAAGCCGTGGCTCAGTCCCCGGTACTGGACACACACACACACACACACACCGAGGAAACCAACTGAACACTGATCATTCAAGAAAGCCGTGGGACACCCCAAGATCGCGACAGGAGATGGAAGGTCACTGTTAAAAAACTGATTCTCAAGTTCGTGGAGACAGGCCTGAGTTCAAATCCCAGGTCTGCCACATGTAACCACGACTTTGGGCACATCACTTCTCCACCCCTCATTTCCTCATCTTTTACACATGCACGGTGAGGAGACCCTGCTGTGGGGTGCTGGGAGGTTCAGTGGCATGGTGTTCCTGATGCGGTTTGCACGCCCCCCACACACTCACGTCAAGGCTTGCTCATCAGTGGGGTGCGACTCAAGAGGCGGGGTCTGGCGGTTGGTAGTTAGCAGAGTTGCCAGGAAGCTGGCACCTCCCAAGTCCTGGGCTGATGCCCCTGCTGTGTACCACCACCTGCCGTAAGACCCTCCTGGAGCCAGCAGAGGGACCTCTAGGGACAGAGCTCACTGAACTCTTTTCTTTATGAAGTCACCTAGCCTTGAGTATTCTGTTGCAGCCTCACGAAGCAGACCAAAACCGTTCTCTAGGAAAAGTGACCACTGTGACACCCCGGAGAGTAGTTGGAGTCGTTTTCTGAAGGTGCTGGAGATGGCCTGTCTCCTCATCTCTGTTTTGTGGTCCCGTCCCGGGTACACCAATGATTGTTTTTTGTTTGTTTTGGTTTCTTTTGTTTTTGTTTTTGTATTTAGACAGAGTCTTGCAACAGAGTTTAGGCTGCCTTTGAATTATGTAGTCCAGGCTATATACACTCATGGTGATCCTCCTGCCTCAGCCTCCCGAGTTCTGGGATTATAGGCATATACCACCACACCTAGCTACCCCGAAGATTCTGACTGTCATGAAGGGCATAGTAGTATCAACAATTAGTATCTAAGGTGGATACATTTCCTCTGTTTACTGACGAGTAGATGAATCCGTGTCTAAGGGGTCTTTAGATCCAAACTGTGATAAAATGAAGTGTGCATAGTGTATCCCATTCCGTGAATTGGCCTAAACAGCTAAGAGAAAAGTCACAACTGACATAGGGCCATCTGTCCAGAGGTGTGACTTCGGACAGACTTTGAAGGCCACATCTGGCTAGGTCTGGTTTCACCACCCAGGTTGTGGCTTAAAGCAAACACTTTTCTTTCTCAGCCTCAGGTTTCGCATCTGCAAAATGGGTGTGGTAAAGCTCAGGCTACAAACACTGATTAAGCCCTAACTCCCACATTTGCTGGGCTAGAACAATTTATTTACAGACCCCTGAAGTCTATGAGGCTCATGTCAGGTGGGGAAAGAAGCCATCCAGAGGAGGGCAGATTAGCAGCTCTTGGAAGGGAGACCACAGGGATCTTAAATTCCAGCACAAACTTCACCCAGGATGAGGGACGGACAGGCGATTCCAGCACAAGCCTGAGCGTAAATGGTGCTGTGAAGGTTTGTGAGGTTGGGCATGCCCCAGGGAAGAAAAACCCTGCTCTCATTTTTAAGGGGGGAGGAAGGCTTTTTGCCTTTGGGGACTTTTGGGGGTGTCCAGGCATCCATTCGTTTGCCTTTCCCACAGTCTCTTCTGTACATTCATCACCATTTTCTGACCAAGTATTCCCGCCTCTCATTGGTTCCAGGATAGTCAGGTGACCAATCAGAATAGTCCAGCTCCCCAACTACACTGATTGGTTCTAGGAAGGGCACATGACCAAGCTGGTCCAATTGGAGCTAAGATGGGTACTTTTTCTGGTACTATTGGTGGAGGAGAGCCTCCTGACACAGGAAGGGTCAGGCAGAGTCTGATAATCAAAGTCTACAGCTGAGAGCTGAACCAGGGAGACACACACACACATACA